>DWAN01005661.1:0-11067 GCA_018230445.1 Heliconius hewitsoni | reverse complement strand
TCTGCCTACCCTGCTGTGTGCGGGATACAGCGTGAAGCTGATTTAATTTTAATTTTATATTATGGTAACTTTTTTCCTGTAAAATTATAGTGAATCGTCAAAATAAAATATAAGAATATACTTAGTCGAATTTACTTTGTCTTCTACAACGCTGGTGTTTTAATGTAATAATATAATTTTATAGAATAATTTGTAGGTATTCGTAAAATTTTAAGCACACTAACTCAGGGAGTTTCATTTCACATCAGAATAACATTTAGTTCTCTAATTTAATATTATAAAGTTTTTAATAGACAATTTGTTTGGTTGAGAGCGTTTACCTCAAGAACTAGTTGTCCGAATTGAAAAAAAATTGGGTTTATTTTATTAAATTACGTAATTTATCAGTTTACAAATGATAATTTACTTTTAAAACCAGTTGAGGCCAGTCGTGGCGCGAGGGCACAGGCGTATGACTGTATACGCAACAGGTGGTAGGTTCGATTTCCCCTCGAGTATATGAAATATTTAGTATTTTATTTCTTCGCTCTGGTGTCGAGGCAAATATTTTACTACGCTCAAAATACTTTACTACGCACTTAAAAGTATTGTTAAACTTTCCTTAGCTTCACGATATATGCTACATTTAGCAGGGTAAAGCTTAGTGTTATGATACTCAGCTGTGTTGAGTGGCGGAACTCAACGCCGCGCTTTGCCCTAACACCAGAGTGAAGAAATGAAAATATAAATATAAATAAATATTTCACATCCTCGGTTGGGGATCAAACCCACAACCAGTCGATTTTATAGTCAGACTTAGTGCCTCTGCGCCACGACTCGCCTTAATGTTAATATATATACAAAGTACATTCTTTTAAAAATATTATTAAATTTTTAAAAGATACTTCTTAGCTCTTTATTTTATCTACATACATATATTTATAAAGATAAAAAAGAAAAAAATGGTGATATTATAAATAAAAAAATCATCAGAAAACTCCTTGTTTATATTGACATGCCCATGAAAAAGTACCTTTCTATTGACCACTTTACTTTGTGCCACAAATATTGTATGGAGATATTAGTGCAATAATTAATTAAAACCATCGGTCGTATGCACGTTAAAAGCTTCGAGTGTTTTATTATTTATTACTACCTACATAGTACTAAAAGCTTTTTTAACTAAAAACGTTGTACGTAGGTATACAACTGTAAATATTAATATGTAATCGTTGTTTTACATATATATTTATAGTAAAATTATTGTTTATTGTGTCTTTTTATTGGCGACGGCCGGTTGTGGGTTCGATTTCCACTTAGAAAAATGAATTATTTTTATTTTCTCGCTCTGGTAACAAAACAAAGTACGTCGTTTAGTTCCGCCACTCAACACGCTATGTCAAAGAAAGTTTTTGTACAATTATACGATTAACGTGTAAAAAATACCAAAAAAAACTTTATATCGCCTACTCTGGAAAATATTGACAATAGAGCAAAGTGATGTATTACAACTTTATAGAAGACATCAATATCTACAAAAAAAATTACGATATATAAATAAATGTATTTTAATCAAATTTATTTTCTTAAAACATTAACAGTGCCCAAAAAAATATCATTTCTCTATGAGGAGATAAATAAATAGTTAGAGAGGTCAGTTATTTAATCATTACACCATTCATACATGACGAATGTTACAATAAGAAATCGTCTTCGCTCCTTTAGTCGGTTAAGTCGTTTCTGAGATAAACGTCGACAAACAGAAAAACCAACAAACAGACAACATTTTTAAGTATCATTGTTTCTGGTTCTATTTCTTTGTAAAATGCGCCTAATAATCATTTTAATGATAATCGAATATGCCTCCTTATGGTTTTAATAATTACCACTTTAGAAATGCGCTGCGAGCCTATATTATATATTAATACAGTAACGTAATTCCCTGTACTTAAGCAAACATATCATTCACAAATTTAAGCGGGCGAAGCCGCGAGCTCACTAGTTCACTAGTATAATATATAATTTTTCATTTCATTTAATTGAAATCTATCAAAGCTAAGTATTCTATTTCTGACGTTTGAATCATAATTTGATATAAATCTTAATAAAAAATGATTTTCCATACTAATATTTTCCATAGGGAGGAGGAGTTCCGTTCAATAGCATGAAACTAATTGAAATAAGGGGGTGTTTTCAATGACTAGATTGATCTTTTGACGTTTACGTCGTTTAAGGGATTCCTGCTTGTATCGTATATATATAAAAAAAATTATAGCAACGCGCCATGCCTGCACCTGCTCTATAACTTGAATTTATCAAGTTATATTGCAGTTTTATGGCTTAATTTTGGAGTTGTTTTATTGCTAAAAGTAAACGTAAAGTTCTCCCATCTTAAACAATTATAGGATTCCTTTTGTTTGTACACCGAAAACGGCAAAGAAGAACTGAACTATTGTACTTAATAATTTTCTTGATATTTTTTGTTGTATGCTATGGGATAATCGTTCGAATTCAAGTTCGAAAATTTGGACGTGCTATCCCATAATCTGATGATTTTCTGATACTCTTATCATCCGTAGAGAGGAATTTAGGCTACACGTATCTTTAGATTATATATTTAGCTCTATTATACATACAACAGCGTTTAGTTAAAATGACTTTTCACACTGTAACCCGCACACAGCAGGGTAAACAGAGGGAACCTAATGTCCCCACTTTCCACCGAATTCTGGAGGCATTGCGTGTTGAGTGGCGAAACTCAACGCCGCGCTTTGCCTCAACACCAGAGCGAAGAGAGGGAAGTAAAAATTTAAATAAATATTTCATTTCCTCCTTTCAAAACCAGTCGTTCTTTAAGTCACATTTTGTGCCCCTGGGCCACGACTGACCCGACCCGGCCCGCCCTCCTTTAGTTATAATAAAAAATCGAATTCAACATGAGACACCGCCATTCAACACACTAATACGAGTTAAATCTCAACTGTTAGAATAATATATAGAAAAGTATATAATATAGAATATCGTTTAGATCATTAAATTAAAAAAAAGTTACTTACTTGTGGATAAAAAAAATAAAAAGGACATTTTAACATTCGCAACCACATGTTTACTTAACAGGGATTTACAATATTCCACAATATATATTATTTATATAAATTATATTTTAAAAATATTAAATAATAAACGATATTCGAGCTTTCAACTTAAGCTCTTTTAACGTAGTATAAAAGTAATTTATTCTGATAATAGTCTTATTTCATTCATTCATTCGTCATATAATAAGCTTAACTTTTTATTTTATAGAAAATTCAATATAAAATGATATGTTATAATTATTTTTTTTTAGTTTCACATTCCGCACACAGCACAGTCAGCAGATGGAACGTAGTTTTAAGACACTACATTCTCCATTTTCCGCTGAATTAGGGAGGCATTGCGTGTTGAGTGGTGAGCGAACGAATGAAAATGAAAATATTAAATATTTAATTTCCTCGAGTGGGAATCGAACTCACAACCCGTCGAGCTTACACTCATACACTTGTACCCCTGCACCGCGACTAGCTATATTATAATGATGTTATAATAATTATTATAAAATATCAATTTCTTAGAACATATTTTTTTGAAGAGAACGAAATAATCTTTTTAAAATTTTAAGCATTCACTTTACCTATTTCGTAAAGGTTGAACCAAATTACTGAATATATATTTCATATTAATTTAAAACACGACCTTTACATCCACTTCAGTTCTGATATGAAGTTGAAATTTATAATTCAATAATTTTGTAACCGAACTTCATTTTATATGGAACAGTAGAGGTTATGTCAATCAATTATACTTTTATATTACAAGTGATAGACCATTTTGTTCTTCACCTTTAACTATGACTTTGCCGTAACATGTTATATGCTTAAATATTCTACAATAGCACTGAGAGACGTCAATTAATGTTTAAATAACATTAAATCACTGTGTAACATTGTGGATAGGTTGTGGGTTCATATAAGGTTGATTCTCACTAGAGGAAATTATTTATTTAATATTTTCATTATCTCACTCTGGTAATGAAGCGAAGCGCGTCGTTGAGTTTCGTCTCTCAATACGCAATGCCTCCAGACAGGCGGACAGTGAGGAACTAAAGTGGTAGGTTCCCTATGCCTACCCTCCCATGTGTGGGATACAGGGTGAAGCTAAAAAAAAATTATACCGTCGCTAAAACTTAACGTAACTTGATATTCTTTTCTTGTTTTGTTTGGAGAAATTCAGTTCTTTTTTGTTTAGAAAAACACAAAAGACAATGACGTGTAATGGGTATCATATTTGATAACTTATGTGGCTAGAGACTGAAAACATGATATTGGTATCTTGTAAAATGTCAACATGATGAGTTCTTTGTTATTTTGCAATATTAAGAGAAGCTTTATTATCTTATAGAAAAGTCAATCTCGTTATTATGCTAGAATAATGTATGCTTTATTATATACCTATTAAAGGAAAAACAATATGATAGAATTTAATTTTGTAATTTTACACTCTTTAGATTAGTTGTTGCTTAGAAACTCTACATGCACTGTCTCATTGTATATTAAAACTAACCAAAGTTTCATGTACTTTTTTTCAATTTTTATTTTAAGCCTTTAGTTTATTTTTATTTGAAAATGTGATGGATTTTTTCGATGGTAAAAAAGCCTCTTTCGATCTATCTCTATTATTTGTCATATCGAATTTACACCACTCGGATTTCAGCTTACGCCCTTCAACTTTTCTAAATAAAGATAACATCCCATTTTTTTCATATAATTGTGTCTCGAGAAAGAAAGTATACAAATAAAAATTCAATTTGATATTGTTTCTTGAAAATAACTTGGAATCACGTTTATATATTAAAAATTGTGTAACATTATGTACCTTGGGTACAATAATATGCAACACACATAATTAACATAGTTAATTATGAAATACTAAAATCAGTGGCACAAAAAAATTTACGAAATTTTTACAATTTTTTTTGAAAATTTTGCGAATTTTTCTGTTTTGTCTGTAAAATTTCAGAGCTGTAGATTTTATGGTCTAAGAAGAAAAGCATTACAACGAAACATAAAAATATGTTGTACCAGTAAGAGTTTCGCGTCGCTCAGCTCAACAATCTATATATTTTTAATATCATCTTAATCTAGATGCACATAAAGAATCATACTCCTCCGAACGTATAATAAATATAATATAAAACTTCGAACACATTGAGTTGCAAAAGGAGCTTTCAACATAATTACAGTATCGCGGGCCACTTGGAATGCGTGGGTGATGCTTGTATGGACTTGGACATAGATGTAACGGTTTATTCTGTAATTTCTACGTGCGACTAGTGTATGATGAATTGACGATTTATGGTAGTATACAACAATGTGGTGGCATCGCGCGTATTGGTCTATCCGTTTATCGTAGAAATAATGTGACTCATGATATTCGGAGTTTGGTGGGTTAAGTAACTAATAAACGTACCGTTGGCTTGTTATATAGTATTCAATTTGGTTTTGCGGAGCGCTTGTGGTTCGTAAGCGATGCTTGTATGGAGTTAGATTATGTATATGTAGCGGTACTTTAGTTTCAACGTGGGACTTAGTCTTAGTGTAGGATGAACGAAGGGAAACTGTATTAATTTAGGCCTAAGGTGGTAGTGTATCACATATTTGTTCAACATTTTGTTTATCATAGAGAGCATGATGTGAAAATGATTGTCGAGATTTGATAACTGATATCAGGCACACTAAGCAGCGTTACTTAGTGCCGCCAAAACTGATACTTTTAGCCTAAGCGTACTAATGAAGGTAATGTTAACCTATTATACGAGTATAGTGTCAGATTCAGTCTCGCGGTGCGCTTACGAAGCGTAAGCGATGCTTTTATGGTATTGGACATCTATATACTTATAACTGCTTATGACAAGTAGGTGTGTGGTGTTATTTTATGTCCTGGAACAACTCTGGTGTATGTATAAGTACCTTCAGAAAGATTACACACAAACGTCCCAGAGAATTCAACAAAGACTTTATTATTACTAACAATACTGGACAGTTATAGTGGAGAGGAAGAAGGATGCGCTTTTGGCTTTTCTTTGGAAGAGCTTCAAGTTATGACAAAGTAGGATTATCGAGTTTCAGTTATTAAAATAAACTTTTGATGGCAAATATCTTATTAGAACTATATCTTCTAATGCCATTATATAAAACTCATGTGTTGCAAATATAACTTTCTTAACACTGAACTGTAAAAGATTACCTCTGAATCTCTAAAACATTTTGGGTTACTCACGATTATAACGATAAAGAATTTCTAACCACTAGACACATCACTAGTTAAAGCGTTATTTATTAAATTATATTTTTAAAGGTGTTGGGGGGAATCTTTTACAATAGATAAAGCTAAAAAAATATATTAATAGTGTATGATTTCTTTACGCTTCATCAGATTTTATGAAAGTAAGAGAAAAAGACAACTGATGAAACGACCTCGGCGTACATAGTAATTACTGATTTAGCAAAAATATTTAGATTTGCATACTATATATAGACATTATAAAGGGGACATTCTAAACACTGCACTTTGTGTGACTAAACCAAGAGAACGTCTTAATGGGAATGGAATATTTTAACCAGGTTCCCTTTGCCTACTTTGCCTACTACATGTAAAGAAATCAAACACCTCGAGGCTTTTACAGAATTTATATTTCTTAGAGAGTAAAATACTATTAAGCTAATACAATGTGATATTCTAGAGTACCTCTTTCTTCTTCCGATCCAAGTCTATAAGTATATCTCGAATTTTCCGACCATATTAAGCGTTTGTAATAGTGTCCTCTGGTGATAATTCTATTAACTTATATCAAAAACATCTTTTTTATTAAGCAAAGAGGTTGATTTACATTTGTATAATAAATTATTGCGAATATTAAAACTTATAAATATAAAATCATTACATTCGTGACCCCGCTACTGATACAGTGTGAAGCTATAAAAAAGATATTTAAATTTTCGACTACTAATCGTGCCACCTGGTATCAAAGGATAATAGGATAATAAGTATATTATTTTCAGATCCAGAATGTTGGACGCGGCGATTAGGATTGTTAGAATCTGTCGCTGTCACAGCATACCGAGACGATGCACCGGTTATATTATAGTAGTGCTCCTCAGCGCAGTAGTGGCTTTGACCATGTCCTTGATCACCGTCAGTAAGTATTATTTAAATGTTATTTACCTTATATTTTTACTATTTTTTTTTATTTCAAGCAAAAATTTCAAAATATTCCATAAGTCTGTTAGTGAAATAAAAAATTTGATCCCAAATCACGAACAATATTGATGTGATAATTGAGATATTTATTCCGTTAAGTTTCTCATAAATTTGTTATAAACTAAATTCAATACAAATGTTACACTTCAAATTTGATATTATATAAAATCGGGGCAAAAATATTTTCGTATTGTTTTTACAAAGGAAATATGTTTTTAGGTATATTTTTTTATTTATTTATAATATGCATGTGCCGTTTTAATGCCATGGTCCCATTCCTGTAGAAATTTTGAGATTTTTGATTAAAAAAATCTGATAGGTAGTGTTCAGTGTTCTTTTGAGGTTAGCTTTATGCTTCCTAAAGAGTTCTGCAATAACTGAAACAAATGGAAATATGATGGAGCACGGTCAGGCCAAATTTTGCCACGGTCTTTGGGACTTGTCCATGCTTCGACCATAATCTTTTTCGCAAATTCTTATTATAAGTCACCCATTTTTCATCACCGTAATCAACTGTGTGTCACATTTGTGCTATTATTATTGATACCAGCCAGTTACATTCAGTACAGCCAAAGAGGTTAATAATACATTCAAAATACGAAAATACTCTTGCCCCAACCTATTATATATAATTCAAAGTTGATCGAAGTCTTATTAAAACACAAGTTTAGATAATCTATATACTGTAGCAAAATATAAATAAAAAACCTACTTAATATATATATATATATATATATATATATATATATATATATATATATATATATAAACTTTAGTAAAACGAGAAAGAAAGAGATTCAACATTTTTATTTGATAAGAAGGAAGTCATTTAAAAGTGAGAAAAGTTTTTATAAGTAACAAGTTGCTTCCTGTTAATGTTAATTCTGAATGAAATTGCTTTTATAATTAAGATGAATGTAAATGAAAGAACACTTCAGACTACTACTAGGTAGTGGCTACTTCCAATTTTTTTATAATCTACAGCAGCAAGTACCCTTGATCTATTTAATAAAAATAAATATTTTTTAAATATTCATCTATATATCTATATATATAAGTGTCAATTATTTATAAAATATATGTCCAGAAACACGTGGGTACCCATATCTCAACAATTACTAAATCGATTTTGAAAAAATTTTGACGGTTCCATGAGTTGTATATTATTAGAATATACATACCTGATTCAATTAAAAAATATCACTTTGATAAGATGGTTATTTCCGATCAATTTTTGTAAATAATCATGGAAACAAGTATGCCATCCTATTTTTTTAACTTACTGTATTTATTGAGATAGGCATAGATAACCTGGAAACCTAATGTTAAGACATTTTTACTACTTTTCCGTTCCCATTAACACACTTTCATACCCCGCTAGGAGTGGAACTCAACGCCGTGTTTTTCCTCGTTACCAGAGTGAGGAAATGAAATTATACAATATTTAATTTAATTCAGTGATAATCGAACTCACAAACTTATAGGGGTATTACAGAAGAAATAACATTGCTTGAAAATAATATTTGTAAAAACGCTATGTCAGCGTCCTAAATTTATTCGCTACAAATACAATTGTGAAATTATTTTCCGAAAATACTAAAAGGATTTAGATTACATTTTTAACTTTACAGTAACAGCCTATACATCAGAATAACAACATAGGCTACATTTTGTTTTGTTTTTGTAATTTGGCTATAGTGTAATAATAATTTTAAGCGAGCAAAACCGCGTGTGCAACATAGGAACTTTTTTAAATAAAACATTACTTATATCACAAATAAAAAATAAGTAAAAATATAACAAAGTTTAAAAACTTAAATATAATTTAATTTCCTAAAAATTTTACTAAATAGACAAATTGTAATTATATAATTAATAACGGCGGCGGTATTTTTGGTTCATCTACAACTCCTCCCTTACTTAATGATTGGCAGACAATGTACAGACGGGACGCGGCACAAATAGCTGGAATTTGACATGAATGTAGGGGATGGAGTCGATTTACTTAAATTTCAACGTAACTGTAAAAACGGCATTCGAAGTTGCGACATACAAATATTTAAATAAAAAAACATTAGACAAAACTTTACACTTTATTCCGTAATCCTACAAATACTTACTAATAAGATAATAAAGAAAAATATAGATATTACAACATAAATAATCTTATTAAATTTCAACATTACAAAGAAGAAGAGTGAAGCCGTCACTGTATTGACGAGTTGTTAGATGTTAACAAAGAGATGGGGGCTTCTTCCACTGTGTATATAATAAATTCTATATAGTCATATCTTGGTGCATTGATATGACGTGATTGAAACAGGATGCTGTCGTGGGCATAAAATATTTCTATGTCCTCGCTCTAGAAAGACATAGTGCGGCGTTCAGTTCCACCAATATTGTGAATTCGAACGGAAAGCGGAGAAAAAAATGTCTTGACATTACGTTCACCCTGACTACTCCATTACACCCAGCGTGGAGTTGCGTTGCGTTTTTATTCCTCTTTTGAACTACTAAGATGTGTAGTTTTAATGAGAGAGATATGTAGTTTCATAGTAATTTTATATTTTTCAAACGTGTATGTAATTACCCTTTTTAATAGTTCAAAACAGCAATAAAAGAAATATATATTTTTTACTTTCGATACTTTGCCTAAGGTCCGTCGAAATATATATTTTAAAATAAATTGAAAATATGTAAATTATTATGAAATCTGTCTTGATATATATATGTGGGGCCACTTCGGTTTTCATTTTTGCTATAACAAGCAGATCAATACGGATATTCACAAAGCTTCTTAACGTGAGCAGCTTGATGCGGCTTATAATGTCTTAGAAGTTAGAGTGTAAGTATTTAATATTCTTCATTGGCACCTATATTGTAGTCTCTACCTTGAAATATAAAATAATATATATTTTTTTATTATATAAAATACTTGAAACCAGTCGTGGCGCAAGCGTATTACTGTAAAACCATTGGTATCGGGTTCGATTCCCATTCGAGGAAATGAAATATTCAATATTTTCATTACATTTGAGGCAAAGCGCAGTATTAAGTTCCGCCACTCAACGCGCAATGTCTCCAGAATCGGTGAAAAATTGGGAACGACATTGTCTTAATGGGATTGGAGTATCTTAACACTGAGGTTCCCTCTGCTTACCCTGATGTGCGGAATACAGCGAGAAACTAAAAAAAACAGAAAAATATGAAACACTGAAACCTAGTAACCGCAACGTACTTAAATTTTTCAATAGGTTGCCGATACCTCAACTGTTTTAAACGAGAGCAATACGGCGAGTAAAAATGTCAAGCGAACTACAACTGATACAATACCTATTGTGTTGCTTATATTATGTCGTAGTATAGAGTTCCACCATCATCAAGTATTATTTGTTATTCTTATTAATAAAACA
Organism: Heliconius hewitsoni; assembly: GCA_018230445.1. Taxonomy (NCBI): domain Eukaryota; kingdom Metazoa; phylum Arthropoda; class Insecta; order Lepidoptera; family Nymphalidae; genus Heliconius; species Heliconius hewitsoni. The sequence goes on along the minus strand of DWAN01005661.1, from coordinate 379 downwards.
TTTTCACATTTACATTATGATTATTGATCTTAATAAAATCAGCTTCACGCCGTATCCCGTCCCGTGTAGTGTTAAGACACGCCGTTCCCCACTTTCTGCCGAATTCTGGAGGCACTGCGTGTTGAGTGGCAGAACTTAACGCCGCGCTTAGCCTCTACACCAGAGCGAAGAACTGGAAATATAAATTTAAGTAACTATTTCATCTCCACGAGTGGGGATTGAACCCATAACCAGTCCGTTTTGCAGTCACTCCTTTTGAGGAGATTTAAATTAATTACGAGTAAATTTGAGTTGAATTAATTACGACTTAAACTTAACTGTTAAGATTTATGAAGGTAATCTCCATTAACAATTCAATTTTGTTTACTTTATTGTATAA
>DWAN01005660.1:0-11067 GCA_018230445.1 Heliconius hewitsoni | reverse complement strand
CTCCGGGCGGGATCTCCTCTCCGTCAGACGACTCAAGCAAATGGAAAAATGGATTCCCAGAAAATAATTAACATACTTACTTTCAATGTTCAATATTTACAACCAAATTATAGGCTAGTCGAGTTAGAAAACGCGTTTAATTAATTATGATATTGTAGGATTAAGCAAAGTGACAAGAGAAGGCGAAAAATTTATCATTACGACGAACAGAGCGGCATGTACGGAATAGGATTCTTAATATCCAAAAAATGGAAAAACAACATAATAAAATTTGTGCCATATTCAAATAGAATCGTAGTCTTAAAATTCAAAGTTTTGTTCGTAATATAAGCATATGCTCCTGCAAGTACACGTCCTAGTTCCGAGGAAGAAGACTTTTATACAATTCTAACCATAACGTGTCGAGAACATAGGGCTAGTTACATCATGGCAATAGGTGATTTTAACGCGAAAATAGGAAAGCGACAGCCTTTTGACAATAACCACATTTTAGGACTTCATGGACTGCGCGACAGTAACGATAGTGGTAGTCGATTAGTGCAATTTGCAGTTAGGTATAAAGTTCGTGTATGTAATAGTTTCTTTTATAAAAAATCCCACAGAAGATGGACCTAGTTGTCATTCAACAATATAGATAAAAAAGAGGTAGATTATATACTAGCCTGCAATAAAGTTGACATAAAAAATTTCCAAGTAAAAAATTTAAATCGGATCACAGGCCAGTTAGAGTTAAAGTGTTTTTTCACAAAAAATAAATCGTCAAATAATAGCTAGAAATAATATCAAAAACTCAACAAAGAAACTTTAATATCGAATAAAGCAGAATTCAATATTGAACTCAAAAACAGTTTCGCTTATTTAGACATTGACACAGTACAAGTATAATATTATGTTATCCAAAAATCTATAAAACGCGCTAGTGCTAAGGTAAAGAAACCTAAACAAACACTTATAAAACTGTCAAATTATACGATTAAACATATTGATGACAGATTAAACACAGATAGAACATTACCCGATTTTAGAAATAAGGATAGAGAAGTAAAAAGAAACATTAGAAAAGATGTAAGAGAATATGACATTACAAGACAGACACAAGACGATGCCTGGAGGAGCTGTTGGTTTATGGGTGATCTCGTAAAAGGAGACCTTTTCCTGCGACATAAACGTCTACTGATGGACATGTGCATGTGCTCTCCTATGGTGCCCAGACATGGTCTTTGACAAATTTACAGAAGTCCGCCCTCAAGTTTTGCCAACGTGCGATGGGGCGTAGCATCTTAGGTGTCAAATTATTGGATAAAATCCGAAACACTGAACTGCGCTCTCGCACAAAAATTGCTGACGTGAGTTCTAAAGCAGAAGTGGGACTGGGCCGGACACGTCTGCCGTCTCTAAAAGGAGAATTGGCAGACCGAAAAGGAGATGGCGAGACAAGCTGGACCATTACAAGCCTGACTGGTGTTCAATAGCACAAAATAGACTAGAATGGAAAAAATTGAGAGAGGCCTTTGCCCAACAATGGAACAGTAAAGGCTAGAAAAAAAAAATCAGAGTAAGATTTTATAAGAGGTCACAGTTTTACCCGATTACAAAGGAAGGGCTATTTTCATTAGTATATACTACTGTAAAGAATTACAATAACATATTAGACCTAGCAACTGATAAATAGAAATTTAAGTAAAAGGGATTTTTTTTTTAATTCCTATAATGCACTCTCTGTATTTTTTATCGTTTTCTAACTCAACATACTTGTATACTTATATAGTACTATTTTGAAATTGAGCAAAGTAAACATAACTTCAACAATCATACAATAATTAATAACATTACATATGCACAAACGACGACGTAGAATTTCGCTCTTGAACTATACTTTCATGAGCAGGTGAGGTAGACTATTGTTATATTATAAATGTTGTTATATATTCGAATAAACAATGGCACCATTCAGAGGCTATCAGCCTTCGTATAGCCAGAAAGTCAGGTTTTACCTTCGTCAAACTAAAGAGACCGCAGTAATGCAGACATCGGTATTTGTGTCGACCCTAACCACCCACTTATACCTTAAAATAGTCATGTCAAGTGAAGAGCTCGTCGTTTTATACATCATACGCCTTTATGACATTATTGTCTTATGATTCTGAGAGGAAACAGTGATCAACATCTTTCAGGAAATAAGCAGGCTTATATCTAGTCATTATAGAAGTTGACTAAATCTTCTAACTTTATTTGATAGTATAATAATATTAATTTAATAAAATTTATTAAGTTAAGTTTATTTTTTAATAACAAAAAAAATATGTTAGTTGCAGCGTTGAGTTCCGCCACTCAACACGGAATTCTTCCAGAATTTGGCGAAAAGTGGGGAAATGAGTGTCTTTACAATAGGTTCCCTCTGCCTACCCTGCTGTGTGCGGGATACAGTGTAAAGCTGTAAATAAAAAAGATAATAAAAAAGCCATTTTAACATTTTTTTTAATAAACATGTTTTAGATAACTGTATATGAATAAAATTTGAAATTGACGACATCATTTGCTTTGCTTTCTTTACAAGGACTTCACCAGAATTTCAAATAAATTGTTAACTTTTAATAAAATTTAGACGACACACGACGCATGACGGATCTAAATGATCTAGGCATGCCTTCAATTGGGCGCAACCGATGCCAATCAAACTTGTGTACGCTATCTATTACGACAGGAAAAAACGGTACGTTGTTTTTTTGGAATAGGTTGAGTAATTACTCAATATTTTTATAAAAACCTAAATAATATTATCTAGATTTGAACCACCATCTCATATATATATATATCTCATCTCATACAGCTGAAAAAGAACCCGCTATTAAAAATAAATTATAGTCCAAATCTGGACCGAAATGGCGCTTAAATTAAGTAAGGTATGATATGATATGAGCTGAGAAATTATAAAAAACGTGAGAAAAAGTATACTGAGTTTGGATTATGAATGTTTTTAGTGACTCGAGTTGATGAGAAGTTTTTTTTTTTTTTGAAAATGGTCCAATTGTCTTACGATGGGGGGTGTTCCTTTAAAATTTATCCTATGGTGTTGCAAGCCATCCTTATTTTACATGTTTTGATGGTACCTTATCTCAACGCTCCGTTGTAATTACTTATTATTATTTTGTTCTTTATTTCACTAATTACTGTTAGTTTTGGTTAGATAAATTGTAGTAACGAGTTTTGCTTAAGACACATATATTAACGCTAAAAGTTAACAATGAAATATTTTCTCACTAGCTTACTTTCGAATAGCCTACCACTCTATATAGAAGATGAATTAAACGTTTTGTTGCCTGCTAAATATACATTCATATGTGAGTTTTTGTTTGTGGTAGCTTCTGTTATGTATCTAAAATAAAAACTTTAGGCTTGCCTAACTTTTTAGGCCACACAAGCAGGCTTGATATGGAAGTATTTTAAGTTCTTTTTTGTTTCAGTTTTTGACGTTAAAGAGGAAAATAAGCATATTTGATAGAAAAAATCATAACTTTTCTAGTTTTTAGTTACTAACAATACCGCATTTTAAAATCTATTCGTTTTAAAATCTATTTAGTTTATGTGGCAAGATATTTTCTTTAGACGTTTGTTTTATGTTCAAATATAATTTTATTTATTTATAATATTTATATAACATGTAAAAATATTTATTATTTATGGTCTCTATCTGCTCAAAAAAATAAAAAAATTTAAGACAGTTTTCTTTGTCTAATTTGTTCATAGTTCAATTTTTTTTAGACGACACAACGGATTACGAATTTTTATTAAATATATTTAATTGAGCGTAACCAGTGTCAATCAAACTCTTGTACACCATATATTATGGCAGGTTTTTAGCATTAGTGCTGTTCTTCTCGGATAAATTAAGTATTTATTACTTTTTTAGAAAAAAAAAAATATTTTTATTTATATATTTATATAAAGTACTTACTTTATATAAATAATAAGATTATTAAAATAATTACACAATTACTTAGGATTCCATACCTAAAAATGAAAAAAAAAGAAACCTTTATATTAGACAAAGCTTTTCAAGTTTACGATGTCTTAGAACAAATAAAAAATCAAGCTTCTATGTCAACGCACTCAAATGATATGAGCATATACAAGTATGTATCGCTTTTGCTATATTTTATATGAAATTCGCCGCGTAATAAAAACCTAAGGGGTACTACTAATACAAATAAAGGTAAAAATCAAAAAGCGAACATTTATAAGTATAACATAGGAAAAAATCATTACAAACTTATATTTCTCATACATTTCTCCGTAAATTTAAGTTAGTCAACTTATACAAGCACAATAATAAAAGTAGCACGGAACGCTTAATGGACGATTTTGACTCGCACTTGACCGGTTTTTATTCTTCTTGTACTTGCTATTAAGCCGTGTATGTTTCTATGCGTTATAAGAGTTTTGCTAGACTAGAATGTTTTTTTTTTATATTAAAATTAATTTGTTACAAGTAGTAAAAACATATTTTAGTTTCTTATTTATTTCAATGATTTTTAGCATTCAAGATAGGAAAATAGGCATATTTAATGGTAAAGTTATTATTTAATTACATTTTTTATTTTACGCATATTAAAATAGACAAGTAAGAACTTAGTGTTCAGCTAATACTTACATTCCACCTTACTTTACGATGTTGTTCGCTTCACGTTATTTTAACAGTAAAAATATTTGAAATATTATCATAATATCTTCGAGAGGAGTCGAACCCACAACCATCGTGTCAACAGTCAGACCGTATCCTATTGCATATCTACAATAACTTATATTCATTTTAAAAAAATGTTAGATTTTGAATCAGTCGTCTGATTAAAAGAGTCGAAATTATAGGCATTTATATTAGCTTTACGCGGTATACCTAATATAGCAGAGTAGGCAAAAACATTTTTCAAATAAAAAAATAAAAATATTTATTTGGTGATTCATTTAATTGAACTCAGCTAAGTAAAGGCATCACAGACACAAACGCAAGGATAATGAAAGAAGACTGAAATTTTTATACGTCTTTACAAAAACAATTTATATAGTAAAACCCTTCTTACCAATTTTTCCATAATTATATTTTTCTTTGTTTTTTTTCTTAAACAGAAAGAATTTAAATTAAACAATAAACTTGGCCCTAATTTAAACTAAATACATGTTTTTCTTGGAAAACTTAATTATTAACATTATTATAATTATTTACAACAAAGAAGAATTTATTGCCATCAAAGATCATCGTTCCATAACCTTCCATATTCGTGCAAATGATTCTCCATAAAATTGCGATTTTATGGTTATCTCAATATCTACTTAAAGAATTGAAACATAATCTTGCTATATTTCAATATTTGTCTCACTATATGGAAATTGTTAATTTTCAGTTATAGTGTTCACATCATACCTATAGGTTCATATGTACGTACGTAAACCGTAATCAATTAATTACTGTGATAAGTGATCCATGACGTAAATTAAGTCCGTGTCGGTGTAAGTTCCACCACACCAGATGTTGGTTAATTTGTTCTATTTATATTATAATATGTTTAGATTTTAGTCACTGGAACTATGTCTTTATATCATAGGTTCCTATGCAGTGATATTGCCAGAAATACAAAAACCGATACACGACTGTAGAAATAGACAAATATTCTCATCATTATCAGTGCGTATAGCGAGAGCCCGTAGCGCCAGAGTATTTGTAAAAGAGCACGTGCATGTCACCTATAAAAGTGCATGTTAGTAAAATTGTCGATATTATTGATGATTATTAATATTTATTTATAAATATTCAAAAAATTAATTATATAGTTAGCTTTTTGAATAACAAATACTTCAAATAAATAAAAAATGCATCTGGCACAATTGTGTCCTTTTACAATTTTTTTGACGGTTTTACGACTTTTATCCAAAACTGTAAAATTTGATGTTGGGGTTAAAAATGACAAATTCTCAGGGTAGGTTCCAAAAATAAGATCAATTCGTTTAGATAAATAAAATATGAAAAAGAGATATAAAGAAAGAAACAAGAAAATTAGTAGTAACAAGGAAGAAAGCATAAAAGTTAAACATTTTTGTCTGATATGTTGTGACCCGATTGATGCCATGTTTTTGATGAATAAATATTTTTTTTTTCAAAAATAAATAAATAATTCACTTATCATTGTAAAATAAAATACTATTTGTAAAGAATTACGTCAGACACATACCTATCAAAGCAGCAACATCACACACGCCTCATTCACGAAATCGAATCGTAGGTATTGGCGGTGTAATTGAACGTTATTAATAGGCTTATTATAGAAAATATGTAATTGTGTTAAATAGTACGGGAGACATCCTTTTCTTGTTATAGTATGTTTTTTAATAATGAAAAGTGGCGGATCGGCAACGTTTAGTAGTATTTTTGTAATAGTAGATGTTTTAATAAAAATCGTGAAATGACAAATACAACTGTTGACGAATAAATTAATGTTGTAATGGTGTGTGTTGTGTTGTCTGTTGTTGATAATTTTTTTTAGGTATGGGCTTGAAACATTTTATACTCTGTATGCGGCTCTCGTAAAAGGAGTGCAAACGCTTCCATGATGTATATCTAAGCTTTAAGCTATTCTCATACTAAAATTCATTCAATTCCATGTTTTTGTGCAAAAATTCTGTTGATTTATTTTTAATATTTACTGTATCGTCGGTAGTCGGTAGTATTAAATAACAAAATTCTTACAATTCATTAATTATTTCAATACTTTTAAAAATAAGGTATTTTTACATCCATTAGTCTTAGTGGGTTATGTAATTCATTATAGCTCTTAAGGGTTAATAGGATAGTATAGAGAAAACAAGCATATCGTATGTGAAAAAGCGCTGTCGTAACTACTTTAGTACTTTTATTTCAAAGAGTTTCTTGTTTTTGTTATTAGTACCGTGAGCGAAATAAGCGGGTCTTGATAAGCGAAACAAGCCTGAGTATATTCTGAAGAAGATAATGTATGTATGCAGCAAATATCATTAATTATACTGTCATTGATTGATATCTTTGTACATATTATGTCTCTATAAGAAATATTAATCAGCTAAATTGTATATAAATATTATGAACAGGTCCAATACACATATATTTTTTTGTGGAAATAGTCTAATAATATAATATATTCTTCTTATTTCAAGAAAATATTCAGAAAATATGTTTGACTATAGAAATGCATTTAATAACATTATTAATTATCTTCACGCTGTATCCCGTACACAGCAGGGTAGGCAGAGGGAACCTAGTGTTGAGACACTCCGTTCTCCTCTTTCTGCCGAATTCTGGAGGCAATGCGTGTTGAGTGGCAGAATTCAACGCAACCCTTCGCCTTGATACCAGAGCGAAGAAATGGAAATATAAATTTAAGTAAATATTTCATCTCCTCGAGTGTGGATCGAACCCACAACCAGTCGGTCTTACAGTCATGTATCGTGCCGCTTCGCCACGATGGCCTTATCTCCCACATAGGTTTAAAAAAATATTATTTTATCATTGTAAGTAACACATTTCCTACATTTAAAAAATAAATAAATCATGTTTCTATTTGTTTATAAATAAAAAGCTTTGATGTAAACTATACACCTGAAGCAGGTACTTACTATACATAATATGTACGTGTAAAATAAAGAATACTTAACTATGTATTTATGTAGATATATATTTTTGATTTAAAACAGCATTTAACCTCATTTAAAAAAGCATTTAACCTTAACTATTAGGTAAACAATTGCAATTTTGTAAAAAAATATATTTTTTTTGAAAAAGAATATTATGAAAGTTAATATATTAATACCTAGTACGTTAAATAATAAACAAGATGTAAATGCTCAAAGTAAAATGAACAGCCAATAAGACTTTAGCCTAAGGCAGTGATTTTAAGTTAATTAATGTTTACTGTGAGTAATCTAATTTGTCGTGTACCAACCGACGACGATGGAAACTCTGGCTAAGTCGTTTAACTACAGTAATCTTTTATGTTAGATAAAATGTGTTCACACAATTGTCCTTTGTTGAGTTTAAATTATGAATGTCAAATTAAAAGAAATAGTAGTAGATGCCAGTCGTGGCGCAGGGGCACAAGTGTGTGACTGTAAACGCGACTTTCTTGGGTTCAATCCCCACTCGAAGAAATTAAATGTTTATTTAAATTTGTATTTTAATATCTTCTATCTGGTGTCGAGGTTAATCGCGGCGACGATTGTGCGCGTACAACATGCAATGCTTCCAGAATACGGAAAGTGGCGGACGGAGTATTTTAACACTAGGTTCCCTCTCCCTACCCTGCTGGGTGCGGGGTACATTGTGAAGCTGATTAAATTAAATTTATTTTTAACAGAAATAAAGAAAGAGAAAAAATAATGGAGTTAAAGACATTTTATGTGAACTAATCAAAAATTATATGAACTAATCAAAAATATATGAAAATATTGAAACAAAATAAATAAAAATATTTATATTTTTATTCAGTTAAATAGACCTCAATTTTAAAATATTTACTATGGCTTTCAATTTAATAAGTTAAGAGCCAAGTAAAGTTACGCATTTCGAAGACTGACAACGCAAAGAACGAGCTAATTTAAATAGATACAGCTATCGTAAACCTTTGGTACTTAAATACTCGATTTCTATAACTTTGTTGTCAGTATTACAGTGTAGGTATATTCGAATTGTATTTTACAGTTCTATCATAATTTTTATTATATATTTCTATGTAATTTTTTTCTGAAATATTATGACAAAATAAGAAAAAAACGCAATGTTAATCCTTCATCATTACTTCCTATTTCTTTGCTTCCTATTCATTATCTTGATTAGAAATCGAAAACATAGACACACATCACAATAGATGCATACAAATAGTTGTACCAATATAATAAAATTATTACATTACATTTATTAAAGTTAGTTAGTTAATTAGAACAGTAAGTTTTTCTTTTATTTGTATATTTTTCAACATTGTATAAAAATAAAAAAAGAACGTAAATATTAAATAATAATGCGGATCTTTAAAAGGATATTACTGAAATAAAAAAAAATGTGAATATTTTACAAAACACCTAGTTGTTATAAATGCATCCCTCTCTTCTATGCATTTTTAAATAAATAACAAACTTAAGATGACGTGGCTACATGATTAATGAAATACGTGTATACGCTAGTATATCGCTCTCAAGTCTCAAATCGATCTCAGACTTGAGCGCGTTTTATAAATACTGGCTTTATAATTATCTTCAAGGCCAGTCGTAGCGCAGTGGCACAAAGTGTGACTGTAAAACCGATTGGTTGTGGGTTCGACGCCATTAAGATGCCGAGAAGATGAAATATTTATTTAAATTTATATTTCCATTTCTTTGCTCTGGTGTCGAGGCAAAGCGCGGCGTTGAGTTCTACCACTTAACACGCAATGCCTCCAGAATTCGGTAGAAAGTGGATAACGGAGTGTCTTAATACTAAGTTCCCTCTGCCTACCCTGCTGTGTGTGGAATACATCGTGAAGCTGTAAAAAAAATAAGTATCTTATCTACACCGACTACAGAATAAGCATTATCAAATATCGCCACTCCCCGTGACATTATTTTAAAACTTTGTGACATAGTAAAATAGAACATTATATTAACAAAGACATAAAAGATAAATTAGCCGCCCACAGTTTTTACTTCCACTTCTGTGTAGTTAACTTTTATGTACGCTCTACCGAGGCTTTATCATGTAGCGTAACAAAAATTTCCTGGGCGCCGGCTTGCCGAGCTATTAGGTATAATGTGGCCTCTGGCCTCCCATCTCTTATAAAATTTTTATATATTATGCCACATCAATTACTGTGATTAAGAATACGTCTTTTTTTCTATTATTATAACATAATAATTGAAAATTATTATATAAGTTATTATTTTAAGTAGCTACATCACTAACTATATTTGAAAATATATATATTACTGTTTTTTTTAGGGATACAGCAGCAGGTATACAGCATGAAGACACCGTATACCTCAGATGGCAGGATAGGCAGATTGAATCTGGGAACCTAGTGTTAAGACACTCCGTTCCTACTAAGACACGTCCGTCCTCAAGGTGCTGCGTTTTAACAGAGTATGGAAGTGTAATTATTAAATAATTCATATCCCCGAGTAGCAATCGAACCCACAACGCTTGTAATACCAAGCGTGAGACTGTAAACGTAACTGTTGTGGGTTACAAGACTGTAAACTGTTCGTTTTTCAAACACATATAAAATCACTAGATAGATCAGCCTATCTTAAAGTCAAGCAATTAGTGGCAATATTTTTAATAAATCCTCCAATTTAAAATATTTTATTTGTCTCTATAGAATTATCTTAAAGCCAAAATGGTTTGCTCTACCATTGACTCTGACTCGGACTTTTTAGTTCTTTCAACCGTGAAGACTAGACAATTATGTGATAAGCAGAAACGCCATTTAAATCTCTGTGTCAAATTTTGCATTTGACTATATACTTTAAAAAAAATTAAATTAGCTTCACGCCATATTCCGCACACAGCAGGGTAGGCAGAGGGAACCTAGTGTTAGGACATTTCCCGTTCCCCACTTTCTAAAAATTATGAAAGTTAATATAAAAATATTTAATCATTTAATTTCTTCGCTCTCGTGTCGAGGCAAAGCGCTGCGTTGAGTTACGATACTCTTACGATTTAACACTACGCTCCCTTTGTTTATCTTTTTCCATGTGCGATAGAACGTGAAGCTGAAAAAGAAATCAATAATATATGTTGTTGTACTTTTAAATATGTAATTATTTATTACTAGCGCGCGCGCGCAGCTTCGCCTGCTAACCTTAAGGGTGAATTAAAAAAAAACTACGAAACACGTTCAATAAAATATCTTTAAATTTCTGATTTAAATTTTTTATAAGAATCGGTGGCGATTTAAGGATTTTTCTATATAAACTTTTGACCCCTTATTTGATCCCTTAGGGGGCGAATTCTACAAAATCATGAAACACGTGTTCAATGAAATATTTTGAAGAGTCTGAATTTCAAATTTTATA
>DWAN01005659.1:0-11068 GCA_018230445.1 Heliconius hewitsoni | reverse complement strand
AGATTACCTTTATAAATCATAACAGTTAAGTTTAAGTCGTAATTAATTCAACACAAAGATAAAGAACGATTTGATCTTCAAGGAAATATCAAGGAAATACATAGATTGTTGATTCTGCTTATTAAATCAATAATCATGTATTTTAAGCGGGCGAAGTCGTGGGCGGGCCGCTAGTATCTAAATAAGACGTTAATCCTTAAAATAAATAATCTTTTTAGGATATATATTTAAATTAGGACGTTATTCTATAAAAATAGTTATTATTTCAGTATTTTTTTTGTTTGAAGGGGTCCCAAACATAAATGTTATTATTAAAATTATAAATTACTCGTGGATTCAAAAATGTACCCACTAATTATTTTGTTAATAATTAAAGACAGTTACACGTTAGTGTCAGTTTCAAGCTCATAGGAGCTTGAAACTGTCTCATGGTGCTAGAGAGATGGGTAAATAATTAAAGAAAAGGGAAGATATTAAAAATAAATAAAGGGAAGAGTGTGATAGATCAGTCTCTTTTATTTATATTTTTATTTATTTGTGTATTTTAAGGGAAACAGTACATTAAATATAATCGAATAACACACAAAAATTTTACATATCCCAATTATATTAAATGATAAAACGTGACTAGTAAGGATGCACACAAAGTTCACTAAGATATTCAACACAATTAAGGATCAAAAGTTCGCTTTAATCGGTAAAAAGAATGGATAATACTGAGACACACACATCCAGAGTTGCTTAGTCTTGTAATGCTAATCTGCTCATTGACGCGCAAACCGTTAATAATGAGGCACTCACTAGTTATGTTCAACAACTTCGCAATACGCTAAACAGTACAGCCAACGCTTTAATTCTAAAAAAGCAAAAATTTGCCATTTTCAGCATGGTGATCATGTGTTAATAAAAAAAAAATACTCGGAATCAAACATCATTGCATATTAAATTCAGTGAGCCATACGAGATAACAAGAATTTTGGGCAATGATTGTTATCTAGTAAAAAAAAAATTGTAGGTCCGAACCTACAATTTTTTTGCGTTGAAGTCAGTTGCGATCATGAGCGACTTTTCTTGTGAGCCCCGAGGCTTACACGAAAAGTCGCTCATGAACAACTTCGCTGGACTAGCCTAGCCTAGGTAATCTAATTTAAAACAAAAGGAATATATTTGACGGCAGGTGCAGAGCGCGCACCGCCAATCAGTTCGGCCGTAACGGCTTAACAACAACCTTATAGAAATTGTGATTTATAAGTTACAAATTATATATTAATAATGATAATAATTGATCTTATAATGTTTTCATGAAATTGTTAGTATTCAAATTATTTTAAACTAAAATGAATTAGAGATATATATTATTATAATTAACGGCTTATCAACAACTTATAAGGAAATTGTGACTTATAAATCACAATTTACAAATTATTGTTCACTAGCGGCCCATTCGCGGCTTCGCGCGCATACTACCTATAAGTAATTTATTATGCTGTATTTATTATGCTATAAGATTGAATATATAATTTATAGATTTAATCATTTTTCAAAATTTTGAGAAAGTGCAAGCATTACGTCGCTGCTTGGACAAAATCGGCAGCAAGAGCGCGCCTCGCGGGACTCAAGCTTAGAGCGTTGAATTATTTTAATTTTACATTTTCTCAAAAAGATCACGTCCAAATTATATGCTCTAAAAACCGAAAATTATGTTTAATAATTTTCCTTTATGATTAAATAACTTTCGATCGCAAATTTCCAATATTAATGTATTTAAAATAGTATAGATTAACATTAAATAAAAAGTAGCGGGCAATGTAGCGCAGGACCAAACTTTACACCACACCAAGAAAAGAAGAAGAGAACCAAGCGTCATTTAAATTAATTATAAACAGCAATTAATTACATAAAAATTAACAATAGTTCATGAACGAAATACGAAAATGTATGAATATTTATAAAACCGTCAATGCCATCTGCCCGTTCGCGTCGGTCATACTATGAAAGTAACAAACAAACTAACAAACAAACAAACTCTTCCGCTTTATTATATTAGTATAGATTTATCTAATAATATTTTCATGAAATTGTTAGCAATTAAATTATTTTTAAACTAAAATGAACTAAAGCTAAATTATAATCATTTATAATACATATATAGTTAAAATATGTTTTGATAAAGAATTGATTAATAGCAGTTTTTGTATAATTCATAGTGGGTGATAGATATGTAAATACGAATGATTATTACTACACGACTTTCTTTCTCTTAAGGGGCGAGCTACTCTCGTCCCTCACCGCCTGATAACGATATAAAGACCATCCCACGTCAACAACAGTATAGCCCATTCGAAAAAAAAGTTATAATATGTATAATTATACTGTCGAGCAAATCTCTGATGGTCTCGGTCTCGTATGTAAGTCCCTTGGATTCGTTGATACTAAGGGTGTGCGAGTTTCGTATTTTCTACTAATATCTCTGAGGAGTCTTGTGGGCATACCTAAAACTATTCACCAACATTCTGGAGGCATTGCGGGTGTGGCGGAGTGGCGAGAGGGGAAAGAGAGGACAGAGTGGCGGAACTCAACGCAGGCCTCATATAATGATATAGATGTACTTAAATAGTACACTCAGCTAGTATATATAAGAGAGTATGAATACTTTGAAATGTTTTTGCGCTGTAAATATAAAAATAAATACGGTTTCTAAAATAAATAATTGTCTAATAGGTTATTGTGTGCAAGCACTTGTATAAATAGCATAGATTAATAAAAATACTTTGGCCAGTCGTGGCGCAAGGCACAAAGTGTGACTGTAAAATTGACTGGTTGTGGGTTCGATCCCGACTCGAGGAAATGAGATATAGTTATTTACCGACACCGACAAACCGACATTTTGAAGTATAGAAATGGGACGATATTTACTGGAAGAGGAAGAGAAATGGCAGGGGGAATCTTTTATAATGTTATCCAACAAAAATAATTTTAAAAACAAAAAGAGAAGTTTGACGGGACAATTTGACGGGAGATAGATGTGCGAGTCTGACCACTTCAATCTCCGCAACGATGGTTTTAGATGGATAAGTAATAATTTAAAATATTGAGCTCCACGGATCTTTGACAAGCATTAGTGGATTTGCCCACGGACAGTACCTGTAGCAATCTCCATACTTGTGTTTGGCAGAGATCCTGTATTGTGATATGAAAAAGTAACGTATAACATCCCTGTATTCTGTTGCAAATATTATTTGTATGCATTTAGATTCTTCGGATAGAGATAATGTTTAAAATTTACGTTTGGCCACTTTTAAAACATAATCTGCTACGTAGGGCCAATTTGTTTCGCTTTTATGAGCAAATATATTTGCAGCGAACGCTAGAAAGGCTTGGAAGTTTAAAATATAAATATTTATTGCTTTGTAACTTTATAAGTAGTAATGGCTTTCATTTTATTTTAATCACGTTGATATATTATAGCTTTAAGAACTCATTTAGCAAACATGCATTACTTGTGTTTTATTTTTCAGAAAATATTGAAGGGCACCTATCAAAAAACAGCTCTCCTTCTTTTTGTCAAAGAATTTTGTATCTATTGTCACTATTTTAATATTTAATAACCGTAGCGTAGCATTTGGCGCTCTGTTCTCTTCGACTATCCCGCTAGGGATAAAGCGTGAGGTTAAGTAAGTAAGTAGTAATAGACATGATCACATTTATTGATAAATGCCGTCAACTCATGCCTTGACAGTCATAGGGATTAGTGCGCAAGACTTGTAAACGAAAATGTTCTAGTCGGTAAGAATTTTCAAAAAAAAATCAGTCTAATTAAATGAATGCAGAACTACCTCCATAAAGCTACATCACGTTTGTGGACATCATTACATTTGGAGGTTTTTAAACACATCTCACGCAAATGCAGATGACCCAAGATCTATCTATCAAGCGTAATGTTCTCTGCTACCCATTACTCTAGAGTTAATCTGGTGCAAATAGTGAAAGATCCGTTGATATGACACATAGTAATATAAAAGCTATATGACCAAAGAAAAATTTATGAGATACAAATAACAATTAAAGACGTGACCGAATTTTAAAACCTGTTCACCACTGAAGTCAATAAGTTACACGAACAACGATGGAGAAGTTACTTTCAGGAGCTGCTAAACACACAGCATTCGTAGTCTTCCACACGATCCACCTCCTAACCTCGTCAATAATCCTTGACAAAACTCATAACTTCCTCCAACGCATGAAGAACGGAAAGCACGTAGGATATAAAATTTTCGATATCCCGATCGAAGAGTGGAAATCGTTGAGATCTCTTGGTGTGCTCTTGCTTACTACCGTTCTAACCATATCTTGGACACTGGAAAAATGTCACACCAGTGGCGGCTTTGTTTCATTACCCCTAATTACAAAGAACTTCATGGCATGACTCATAATATGCCAATTATGAGTCATGCCATGAAGTTCTTCAAGCGCATGATTAAACTCAGGCTCCGCCAAGTTCTATTATTTCTGAATCTTAATATGGATTTCAGCTGATATAGTGACTTTAGACACCGTTTTCGCCCTCAGAACTTTGATGGAGGCATGTTTTTGATGTGGCCTTCTTAGATCTGCTGTATCCGGTGGGCATTGGCATCCAAAGGGATCACTGAGGTTCATCCGGGCTCGGCTCTTAATGCGTTCTTGTTCAATATATTGCTGGACACTGTCTCGGCTGACATCTATAGGTGACGATTTGCGCCGATGACTGCAACGTAGCGTGAGCCTCTGGAAGGGTATCTATTTCAGGTTGACCTAGAATTATGAAATTTTCCAGCTAACATCTACAGGTAGGAGTAGTTAAAAAAAATCTGAAGACAATACATTTGTGGTTAACATATAAGCCATAAAAAGGGGGCAAAATTAAAGCTAGTTCAAGAGAAGTATCAGATGAAAGGCCTCTGGCTAAGCTAAACTTGAATTTTAGAAACAGCTCGAGACCTCCAATTTTTGTACAGAACACTCGGTGGGCAAGCCCGACTCACGGTTGTTTGGTTTTGTTTATTTTGTTGACCTCGTGTTACAAAACTACATTCCTATTAAGACACTACCGTCCCCCACTTTCCGTCGAATTCTGGAAACGTTAGGTGGTGGAACTCAACCCCTCGCTTAACGCTTTACCTCTCCTCTTCCTCTTAGATATGTCATATAAATAAATAAATAAGATTCTATAACTTTAAATTGTCCAATTATAGTTTTATATATACATTATGACTGACGTCTGAATATTAATTAATCTGTACATAATATATAATACGCAATAAAATCATATTGTATAAAAAGAACACTTGTGCTATCCAAGTATGAAAATAAACAAACGATGAAGAAATATATGAAATATATTATGTTTATAGCCTCAAATTATATCTCATATATCTACTGTATGATACTATATGATACAGTGTGACACGAGGCGGAAAAAGATACAAAAGAAGAGTAAGGCGCAACTTAACACCGCGCGTTGTCTTGTTACTCGGGCGAAGAAATAAAAATAATTCATTGCGCTTAACAGTTATCGACCTTAACACTAGGTTCTGTGCGTGAAGTTGTTTTTTTTTTTTATTTATTTACAATTATATTTGGACAAAAGAACATTACTTTCAGTTACCTCACGATCACCGAGAAGCGGTTCTGGACCACTCCCACTCACTGCTCCAGAGCCCACGAATCCTATCTACTTAGAACTTTGTCTTATTACTAAAACGAGAATATGAAAATATTCTCGTTTTAGTAATAAGACAAAGTTCTAATAATATAACAAACCCACGACCGTTATGTTTACAGATACAATTCTCTGTTGCACCACAAACAATAAATAATGGATTACAGATAAGAACTTTTTAAAAAATTTGATATCTCCGATGTAAGAAAACAGCGCTACTGTCTAAACTTAATGCTGTTTTTCGTCAGGAAAAAGAAGAATATTTCAAACATACGAAAATGAATTATCTTTATTTCTTCGCTCTAGTAACAAGACAACGCGTGGTGTTGAATTGCGTCTTACATCTTTATGTATATTAACACGTTGAGAATAGTGTACCTTAACACTGGGGTCCTCTCTGCCTACTCTGCAAAGGGTTCAGTAATCTGGTCTTGACATACGGACAGGCAACAAAATTATCATTTTCTTTAATCGATCCCTTATAGCTTTAAAAACTCAACTGTACCTACAAAAAAAGAAAATAGAATAAAAGAAGCACAACAGTTCATTATGATTAATAGTCGGGGCCCATTTTAATTTTACAAGGCTCCTTGGGAAAGTTTTGTTAATTAAAGAATTCGTTCTAACTAGTTTTTTTCTACATACATAGACATATAAGCACGTTAACCTACCTCGCGTCGCGCAGTAGGGTAAAAGTTTATTACGTTCAGAGGACGACAATATGAGTCACAAACAACTGTCGAGACACGAGTCGATGCACTTATTATTCAATTCAACAAATTATAAATGACTTAATTATTTTATTATTATTTTCGATCAGATTGCATACTGAATTTTATTTTACTTTTATTGAATTCCGTTATATAATATTTGTAAGGCTGAAGATTTCGTTTGGAGAACTGATGGGTCGAAATGAACAATTATTTTTTTGTAAGATAATTCATATATCGAGGAAAGCATTAAGTTGACAACATCATATTGATCGTGACAGTGTCACCGTAAACGTGATGTATGTGGAAACGACCTCCACTTGGTTGAATGATTTATTTTAATTTTCTTTATCTTGTAAGAATACACAACGTGGCGTTAAATTCCGCCACTCAAGATACAATATCTTGAAAAATGGGTAAAATGTCGTGACGACCTTTCTTTCTTCGAAGCAATTAATCAATTATGAATCGAATGTTTTCACAAAGGAACCCTAAAATGTCATATAGAGTGCATTTCGCTATTGTCACATAGAATATTTATATGCATACATTATTTACGCTCAATTCACTTTTATATAAAAAGTGCAAGAAATTGTACGTGTTATACATTCAGCAGAAGTATTGCGTCAAAATGAAGTTGTTTTTTATTTTTATTGTGGCTGTAAGTATACTGTGTAATATTTTCTTTTATATCTAAGTAGAATTTATAATAAAAGCTCCTCAGTTACAATACAAGTCAGACTCTGGCCAATTTATCTATACAATATTTTTAGGCTATTTAAAATAATTTTTAGATCCGCATCTAGAAGGGTGGATAGAGGGTGAATAATGATAAAATACTCTGATTTTATGCATTCCTCTCAATTTAAGATATTGCGTGGTACCAGAATGTAGAAATTAAAATAATTAGGGTAGGCAAAGTAAATCTAATGTTTAAACAATCCGTTTTAGGAAACGTCTTATAGGTAAGACTCCAGTACCCCGCTTTCCGCGAAATTCTGAAATCATTACGTTTTTAGTGTGCATGACCCATGAAGATAATATTGAGTGTAATATCTTAATTTTTTTTTTCAGGGACTCGCAATGGCCCATGCAATACCTAACATTATAAAGAGTGAGTTACTTCTGAAATAAATAACCTATTTACATCGATATATAGTAATTAATAATTTTAAAAAAATAAACCTACTTTAAATGCCTCAAGGAATCTAGAGGCATTCAACTATTTGCACGCTTGTGCTTTACCACGATGGCAATTTTTAAAATCATCAAAAGAGAAAATTTGAATTTGAATTTGACATTCCGTTATATTCCGGGCAAAGCAGCGTTAAGACACTCCGTTCTCCACTTTCCGCCGAGGAGGAGATTCTGGAGGAATTGCGCTTTGCTTCGTTATCAGAGCTAAGAAATGTAAATAGTAAATATATCATTTCGTTTAGTGCGTATCAAACCCACAACTTGTCGAGCTTACAATCGTGCGCCTGTGTCCATCTTTCACCTATTGCGTAACTCTATGCTTATAAACAACGAATAGTGATTTTGAGTAAAATCCTTTTTTATTGGACTTCTCTAAAATAGTACGTACTACTTTAGAGGAGTATCTTCATCCTGATGCTGAGATACAGTTTTTATTTTGTTTTTTTTACACATATTTATGTTTTTTCAGCATATCCTCACAAACGCTGTATCCCGCAGAGCATAGGAGCCTAGCGCTAAGACACTCCGTTCCCATTAATACACTTCTGTTATCCGCGCGCTTTGCCTCGTGCCCAGAGCTAAGAAATTAAAATATTTAATATTAAATTTTCTCGAATGGGAATAAAAACCACAGCCTGTCATGTTTGCAGTCGCTTCTGCCTATACACCGTCTTTGGTTTCAATGGATATTTAACAGAAAACACAAGAAGTTATATTTAATTAGGGAACCCGTTCTGGAACTTCATTGTTTTATAATATATTTCATAATGCTTACTGTCAGAACTCTGAATTCGCATATAATAACTATAGACGGTCGAACGTAATAATACCAGTTACATAAAATATATATTTTATGTAACTGGCACCCATTGTTCACAAGCAGTAGTAGTTACAATGAGGTAGAAAAACCTCTAAAAGAAAAAAACTGCCTTTATTTGTGGAAGAATTTAAACCTCTGGATAAGCTGCTCTTTTTATTTTAATATCGATACTATTTTTCAGCTTTACGCCTTATCCCGCATGTAACACGGTAGGCAGAGGGAACTCAATATTAAGACACTCTGTTTCCCACTTTCTGCCAAATTTTTGAGGCATTGCATGTTAAGTGGTGACACTCAACGCCCGCCCCGCTTTTTCTTGTTTCCAAAGCGTAATAATTAAAATGTTGATAAATAATAATTCATTCCCCCGAATGATGATCGAACCCACAACTATCATATTTACAATCACACGCTTTTACTACTGCGCCACGATAATTAAACGGATCCTTGTTCTTTTTTTTGTAAAATAAACAAAAAATATTCTCAAAGAAACATAATATAACTCCGTGTTTTACCCTATATCTTCCAATTTTTAGAACCTTCTTCCGAATCACCTAAAACTCCGGATTTACTTGATATAAAAACAGATCCAAAAGATAACTGTAAAGATAAGAAACCAGATGACAAGCCGAAGGAAGACAAACCCAAAGATGATAAGCCTAAAGATGACTGCAAAGATAAGCCAAAGGATGATAAACCAAAAGATGATTGTAAAGATAAACAAAAAGATGACGATCGCAAAGATGATAAACCAAAAGATGATTGCACAGACAAACCAAAGGACGACAAACCAAAAGATGATGGTAAAGATAAACCAAAAGATGACAAACCTAAAGATGATTGCAAAGACAAACCAAAAGACGACAAACCTAAAGATGATTGCAAAGACAGACCAAAAGGTGATAGACCAAAACATGATAAACCTAAAGACAACAAACCAAAAGACGAATGTAAGGATAAGAAACCAAGTGATGATACGCCGACTATAGAAAAACCACCATTAAAGAAACCAAATGGTAGTATAAGTGATATTATTGGTAAAAACAATCAAACTACAGCTGCTGCTCTCAGTTCAGCTTCGTCTGGCTGAGAGTTTTAATTGCAATAAAATATTTACATGAATAACAGTTTGTTTTATTTATGGGTCAATCTTCAAAACGGGGGTATTCGTGTGATCGCTTTAGTGCTTTTTAAATATTGATATTTAATAGAAAATTTATATCTCATTTAAAAGAGCAAGGTTCAAATAGTATTTATTTTCTGTTGGCCTTCAATAAACATTAAAACATTAAATAGAAATATTTAAGTTTGATGGTGAAATCAGTGAAACAACAGCTGTTAAAATAGATAAAACAAACATTTACTTGAATAGGATAATTAAACAAAAACAATAATAAGCACTTATACTAGTACTAATAATAATACTTACTGCAATGAGGATTAAACTAACAACCTTTTCAAAATTACCTTAGAGGTGTATAATAATCATATTTTCTTAAATTTTTGTCTCCATAGAAAGTAAATAATAAATTAGCAACACAAATGATTAATTTTGGTAATTAATTAATTTATTTTATAAAATTTTTTAATAGTATATTTTATCATATGTTTTTATCTGATAAATTTCATTTGATGATATGTTATTTATTGTCAGTTGTCTGTAATTTTTTATGGGGAGATTGGATAAAACTGTGTATTGTTTTAAAATGTGTAATGTTTTGAATTTTATGTTTGTTTGTTTCCCTAAGAGTTGGTGATAAAAAGGTTAAAATTTTGAGCTGTATGTATTTTTAATGCGACATAATAAAAAAATTTAAAAAAAAAATGTTAAGTGTAGGTTATATATACAAAATTCTACGTTTTTATGGGCCTCGAAGATTCTTAAAAAAATATTGTACGTCGCGGACCTCTGTTTTTTTTTAACATTTTACATTAAGCATATAGGTATATAAAAAATAAATTCGAAACAATTCCGACAGTAATGCCGACTAATAAACGCTATTTAAGGCTTATGACCAGGAGTCGGCAAATATCAATTAGTTCACTACTTTTTACTATAGATAAACATCGCAATAAAATTATTTTCATTGCATTTGGTTTGCTTTGTATCGCAGATCGCCATATTTAGGCAATGGGATCTCGACTTATTAAAAGAATTTCAGGGTACTATGAAAGTATACCAGGTAATTCTATCAGCTAACACTATAAACGCTTTTTGGCTATGAGGCGTCTGAACTGCAATTTAAGTAATACTGCTCACAAGAGGATACATAGTGTCCGCACGGCAAACATTTACCTTAATTAATTTACCGAATTAAAGCAAATTCAGCTTCCACAAATGCCAAATAACAGACCGGTTATAATTACCAATCTAATGCAATCATTACATAACTCAGACCTACCGGATAAGTTTGGGATGAAACCTCATCTATTGATTATGAAAATTCAATCATATTAAGTTTTTCTAAGTTAATTTTATCTGCATAATGAAGTTGACAAAAGTTACTAATGCGGAGGACTCCAACTATGATAGTTATTAATTTTTTTTAAGCTTCCATTAAACCTTATTTGCCTAGCTTATGCTATTTTTTATGGAAGAGACACGGCAAACGAGCGTTCGGGTCACCTGATGGTAAGTGA
>DWAN01005658.1:0-11068 GCA_018230445.1 Heliconius hewitsoni | reverse complement strand
TACGTTCCCTCTGCCTACCCTGCAGTGTGCGGGATACAGCGTGAAGCTGATATATATGATATAAAACATCATTCAGAGTTTGCAAAAATATTTATACTGAGTTTTTTTTCTTATTTCTAGAAAAAGGTGACGGCTAATTCCTAATTAAATTATTTCCGAGCCCTCCGGGTGCTGAGAAGTTGGAAACAGCGTAGACAAATATATTTTAATTCTCTTAAGCTGCGAGCTGCGCTAGGTTTGTTTATGCAACAAATTATAACATGTATTATATCGAGATATAGTGGCTACCGGGCTAATCAATATTGAACACGGTTTTTTTAATGCTTTTTTTTATTTCTGCACCTTTACGCATTATTTCGCATGTAGCGGGGTAGGTGGAGAGAGCCTAGTGTCCAGACAAGCTGTTCCCCACATTCCATCTGAATCCACAACCATCGTATTTAGAACTAGGTGCTATCGAACTGCACTATGATGGCCTCTATATGACCCAATAGATTTATTTGCATAGATTTCGAAGGAAATTTTAGAACGGAGTGCTTTCTAAATAAGTTCTGCGCTAGTCTTGAAAATGGGTTAAACCTCACTTACGACTCGGTTTTCAAAACGTGATACTACTTACGATTCTTAGTACACCGCCTCTTTACAGCTTCTGCTGGTACATACGAAAACGTGACCAATACCGGCTGGCGACTACTCTTTAAATTTCTAGATACAGATGAAACCACTATCACTGTCGTCAGTCATTTCCATGATCATGACAATTTTATAGGACAAGAAAATATGGATTGAGGCAATTCTCATCTTCGTCGCATCCCATAGTCTAGCATATAACTATTTGATAATTATGGTCTTCTAGAAAATTACAACTAAAAACTACAAAATTAAATATAAGGATCCCACAATTATATATATATTTTTTTATAGGACCGAACTAGTCTTTCTCTGATTTGTAATTCATTTCTACGTTGAAATAGCCAAGTGGGTAATGAATACAAGCTTTGATCTGTGAATAGTTTCACGCTACATTAAGACAAGCAGACCACGAGTCTGTGCCACAATTGCGGAAGGAAAAGACCACACCCAACTTCTTGCGAATCGTTCTTGAAATTATACTAAAGCATGTAGTATTATCAAAGATAGATGTAAAATATATAATCCACATTCGTAATATCAAAAGGAAAATCATTAAAATTTAATACTTCTTTCAATTTTTAAATCTCATTTTCAACTTAATTACTATAGTCAATTATCACAACATCATTAATCGATAGAGGTCATCGGCACCACACGCATCCTCCGCGGTCGAACCCCTCAGAAAGACTACCGCACATTATGCCCTGTGAACCCCTTAGGAATTCTAGGAAAAATGCAAACATTTTTAATTTTACATGGGGTTGCTAACCGCAGTTAGTATTTTTAAAATAGAATCTGTCGTGTTTCATTTAATATAATTAATAATGACTCACATACAAGCACATAATTCTTACAATATACGTTTATTAATTTTTGTATATTATGTTTGAATTTCGAAAAATATTTGATATATCTTTAGATAAGAACAGAAATTCGAAACTTCTTTCCCAATTTTCTACCAATGGCCATTAGGATGAAAAATGTAAAGTAGATTTGAAAATGCATTCGAGATATGTGTTCGAAAGAATGAAATTTCAAACTCAACCGGCGCGGTGCGGTGCGGCGGCTCCGGGACTGTATCTACCCTGGCGGCTACTACTGTGAAACTACGCCATAGGTATAGACTGTAAGCATTATATTATAATATTGTATACGTATAAAAGAATAGCGTCGTTAATATGTAAAAAACAATGATTTTAACATCTTACATTATTATTAGAATATTGAGGTGAAACACGAATTTGTATCATGGAAACATCGATGCTAGTTGTGTCGAACAGCACAGCACAGCGAACAAAGCCTCCGAGAAATATCACAAGTTAACATGGTGTCAACAGGTTACTTGAGTCGAGTTGACAGTCTGTAATTTGGCGCGGGCGGAGTAAGTTGCGGTCCGGACCCCTCGCTTATTTGCAAGCCCACAACTAACTTTAAATTGCTCGGACTAATGTATAACGTGCTTGACATTACAGTTCTTAGTTTGTGACCGCCCCGAACGATTTTCTAATGAAACTGAATCTACAAAGTACTTTAAATGATACTTTCCTTTAGTACCTAGGTACATATAGATATGTTGCTGAAATTAACGCCTATACGGAATAATTTAATTTCGAACAATCAATAAGCAGAGCCCAAAATTTGGTGACGCTGTGTATCCATGAAAAATGTCGTATAAACTAGGTCCTACGAAGACATACAAAAAATATGAATAAATATACGACCTAAAAAATATGAGTTATTTACTATAAACATTAAAATTTTTATAATTTTACATGTAATAATACTACAAAATATGTTTCTTATAATATTTAAGCAAGAACAAACAACATTACGAGGGCGATATAATGAACATATTTCGTGGCTGTATAAAAGCTGCGAAGCTTATTGGTTTCTTCGTAAGTCCGATTCAAAGTCTGCCAATTTTTTTCAGAATCATTTGAGTCCTTTATAAATTCACCATTCACGCTTAACATATAGGTTTACTTTAATAGGTTTAAAATTTATTCATATTGGGGAAATATTTGTCTTCACTTAATATTAATGAGATTAGCTCAGTTCGAGTATCTAGAAGCTATTTTATGCATAACTTTTCAAGGCTGCGAGACTAATAGTCAAAAGAGTATAAAGTGGTTTTAAAAGTTCATAAATTTAAATTTGCGCCGTGGCTCACGGAACGCCTTATAATTTGCTCTGCATATCAGAAAGAACGGCGCCACTCTCCGTTTGTTCAAAGCTAGTGAGTTTTCACCGTTTGGCTGAAAAGTCCCCTCGCATAAGTTTAGTTGGGAATTCAGTACATTTAGCGTAGTTTTGTACTGCGCTACATATTTCGTGAGCTCTATTCGTAAAGTTTTTTTATTTTTATTCAACTTTAATAAACATTTTTATTGTTGATAATACAAGCTGACAGTATTATGGGATTTTTATCACTTTCACATAATTTATTTATATTAAAGAAAACAATATATTTTTTCTAGTATAAATATTCCTGTTTATCTCGCGGCGCTTTTTCAAGTCTGTAGAAGCGGAAAAGAAAATCTACTTCTTAGAACTCCTTAAAGTGTAGTTTCCAAAAGTATATTATTTATGAAAGTTATATTAGTATTTATTTATAAGCTTTAGTAAATAAGTAGTGTAGATGCTTAGTAACTGTTAGAAGATTTATGTTTTTGTTATTGCTAGTTTTTCATTGTGTACACAAATGTTAAAGTGTTTGTATCGTACCACGAGTTTTCCACCGTAATATTGGAAAAAACTTGCCGGCGACGGATAGTTGCGGGGGTCAACTTAATGATATCACCGCCATTTGCGGACGACTCTCCGTCCTGAATTGCGCCCAACCACGTTAATGGGCCCAGCTATAGCGCTCTGAATATTTTAAAAGACATTCGGCGAAATTACTACAAAAATAATGTCGCTTTGCTTGTACCGAATTACCCGAGAAACGGTTTAGAGAACGGTAATAAATATTCGCTGAATCCTCTTCCCGTTGCCTCCTCGAAGATTACTTTTTCGGTTAGAAGCCAGTGTAAGTTAAAATTTACGTCGCATTCGATAGTATAGATCGAATCGAAGTTGGAATATAATGAGATCCAATGTAATGTAAATGCTCCCTAAGAGGATCTACCAGAGAAACCCGTCCCAAATATCTATATAGGTAGATTTCGTCACGGTAGATGTTAATAATAAATGAGAACCAGTGGCTGGAGAGCACGCAAGCGTCAGCCCCGCCTCGCCCGCGCCGACGCCGCGTGCAGACAGCGCGCTACGTGCACCGCATACTGCACCGTTCCGTGCTAAATTCGCAACTACCCCCGGCTTGCTATCTTACATCTCATTTGGTGTTGTTTCAACAAATTCTAGTTCTTCAAATTTTATAACACACTTATACATATATGTGTTTGTGTAATGTAATATATTATATATGACGTGTGTACGTGTGTGACTATAACGTGCTAAGTCGTTAAAATCGATGCGTCAATGTTTATATTGAAGTAGTTTTTATGTCTTAAAATTCCAACAAAGTTAAAATAAAAATATATATAACTTTTAGAATCTCAATTGAAAGCTAAGTTTTTTTATCCTTAAAAATGCTACGCTCTTCTAGTTAATTAGACATAATGAGAGTTGGTTGCAATCTTTTAAAGATTGTATTATGCAAGGTGCCAAAGTTTTAGCGTCGCGCCGTGAGCTTGGGACAAAACTTGGAAATGCACAAAACAAATTCTTAACACAGTGCTTAAAAAATAAAGAAATACTTTCCTCTGGAAAATAACTTTTAGAGTTTATAAAACGAAATGTAGTTAAAATATATGACCTACTAACTTTATTTATCTCTAATTTAGTTATCTATTTCTTTATTTTAAAATTCTTTCACTTTTTCATTTGATTATCACCTGCTTACTCTAAAACGCGTTAAATAAAAAAAAACTAAACGTAATTTAAAATTTCACAAGCCTCATATTTGTTTTTCTAATATTCATTGTTGTAGACATTAATTTTGCGTAGAACCCAAGGTAGGCTGTGTCTGAAGCCTGGCTTCTTATTAACATTCATAAATATCAGTTCCCCTCCTCGCCAATTTAGTGCCTGCGCAAGACGACGCTCAAACAAATCAACTCACCCCGTGTAAATATTATATTGTGTTGTAGTCTTTCTTTTAAGATAGTGTTATAGAATCAAGTTTAAAAAAAAAATAAGACCACTTTCAGTGCGCTAAGAAAATACATTTTAAACTCAATCCGTCATTGTTACACGATTATTTTTATTTTAAAAATCAGACTAACACAAATTAAAGAAATATGTAAAAATGTTTTATGAAAATATACAATATTAAAATTTATTATACAGCAATATTAAATTGAAACTTCTAATGAAAACCTATAATAAAAAAAATACGATATTGGAAGTCGAATAAGTAAGTATATTATTTGCACTGAGAGTGAAACAAAGTTTCAATAGTATTTTACAAGATTTTATTATCTGGAACGGGTAATTTTCCCCGTACAAA
The DNA here is from genome assembly GCA_018230445.1 of Heliconius hewitsoni. Lineage (NCBI taxonomy): Eukaryota > Metazoa > Arthropoda > Insecta > Lepidoptera > Nymphalidae > Heliconius > Heliconius hewitsoni. The sequence goes on along the minus strand of DWAN01005658.1, from coordinate 5,925 downwards.
TACGCGGCTCGGTTCATTCGAGAGCCCCAGTGAGCGCTAAATTTGAATTCATGTTACGAACGGGCTACATAAACCAATTACGGGGCAGAGCCAATGGCGGCGGCGCGCGGCGGCACAAGGAGAATCGATAGCTCGCCGTGTGCCCGCTAGAGCGCGCCCGTGCGCCGTGCGCGCCCACACTACTCCTCCACGTCGCGCATCCACGCATGCAACCTTGTACGGACGTCACTTTGTATCAACGTTGAAATTGCACGCTGTACATTGAAGAAATACTTTCTGATATAACTATTCAATACACACAAACATATTTTATTTTATTGTCTAAATAATATTACTTTCTTTATTAGTAGTGCAGAAAGAAAAATATAAAAATATATATAGAAGAATGAATGAGATTTATTTAAAGAAATATATCAAAAGTAAAAAAAAAAATTGCTTATTCGGCTATACAAATTTAAAACTGTAGCACTTAATATCAAATAACAATAATTTATATACGTCTTTACAAGGCCATACCGGGCATGCGCTCGTAGTCAGCTGCTGCTTAGCTTGCTGTTTCGTATCGCGCTTCTTGCCCGCTTTGAATGTTTTCTGTTTTATTTAGTTGTTTCTGTGATGTAAACCAATTTTTTAAGTAAAATTTATATATTTCGTTTATGTGAAAGATATTGTGCCGTATAATAGTGGTGCTAGCACACATACAACAGATAAAACAAGGTAAACGCCTTAATATTTTTGTTTGTCGTGAACATAACCTATTTGTAACCACAATCTCCAATGTTTCTTTACAATTCTGTAGTGAAATATGAATATATTAAACGTTACATTGTCATATCTTAAATATTTGTAAGAAACTTATTATATTGGACAATGTTTTATTGTTTGATGTGCAAAATTTGGTTATACGGAAGTATAGTTACATTGTGACAGATAAGACAATATATTTCGGTAATTTTTGATTCTTCGATTCAAACTTAAACAGGATTTAATTTGAATCAATTTAAATTCACACTGGCACTGTTGCTGTGCCACAATATCATAATGTGGTGCAAATGTTGACATGAAGTGAATCACCATGACAATGCCAGCTTGATAGAACAGTGACTTTGTGTGTTAGTCCCATAGGGGGCGCTAGTGAACATTGAACTGCAAAGCTAAAGCGCTTGAAATATGCAAACTTGCTAGATTTTTTATATTTTTTATCAAATCTAAAAAAAATGTTCTAAAAATGTTTATTTAATGGTATGACATTTAAAATTATACGATCCATATATTATTACCGGCCGCTATCCTTTATTTAAAGTTTATTATATTAAATGCTTTTATAAACTTATAACAACTTAATTGCTTAAATTTTGTTTAAAAATGTATATAAAATTTTCATATATATAGTTACGCCGAGAATTTTTCTGAAAATTGTATAATTTATAATATTATATTATAAGTTTCATAAGGTTTGACGAACATATTAATTATTGGCGCCAAATTATTTTATTCACTCAACGTTCACGTTAATACCTTTCTGATTATGTCACGGCAATTGACAAGCGGAACCCGTAGAACATTATTTCGATATTCAATATTATAAACAATAACTTAAGGGTTGAGTTACATGTCATTACTATATTTTCAACTTAATTAAAAGATATGTAATACAAAATTTCACAACAGTACCTTTTATCTAAATTATTAAATATAAACAAGGAAATTCCATATTATTTTTTTTAGAATACGACGACCCTTGGTTGGCTACAAAAGAATTTTTACAATACGTAGGTCGTACGATATACGTAGTTAATAGTTTTGTTAAATAGTTAATAGTTTTAAACGCGTTAATAGTTTTTATTCATTTTGACTGCGTTCTCTACATTTTTAAAAAAAAAGTCACCATTGTTACACCAAATGAGCGATATATGTATATAAAAATAGTAAGAATTTCTTCTAGTAGATAGTAGAGATTAATTTTCACAATACTTTTGATTTTGTAACCCTAACTTTGAACCAAAAGTAGTACTGTTAAAAATTGAGATATTTATAAATACATATTATTCAAAGAATAACTTAGCCTTTCACAGAAATTAAATAAAAAAAATTTAGTATATCACGGATAGGATTTGTCTACATTATATCATAATTAATTAAAAATAAAAATAAAACAATAGAGCAAGACATAAAATTTTTTGCCAGCTTCACGCTTTTGTTGGCATATAGACGAGAGGAAGCGAACCGAGTGTTAAGAGACTAGGTTCCACAGTTTTCGCCGAGTTTTCAAGGCACTGTATGTTGAGTGGCGGAACTCTATACCGCTCATTTACCTTGGCATCACAGCGAAGAAATTAAAATATTAATAAATAATAGTTAATTTCCCCGAACGGGAATCAAACCTTACGGGCTTACATACAGCTTGTGTTCTGCGCCACGACGGCCTAAGACATTATAAGAAATGTATCTTGCAAAAGTTTAGCGAAGGCTTTTTAGCGTAGATCGATGTCTTGCTAGGTTACTTAAATACTTATAGGATAAAGCTCACTTGCCAGCCGCCTAGACGTACAATATAGGCTGAAAAGTTTATATAGATGACTTAAGTCACTTGATCTCTACGATATAATACGAATGAACTTACTTGTTTTAAATCACATACCAACGAATTTTTTTTATAGAAAAGACTTATACGACGTTTCATCTTCTTAGACGTTTAAAAATATGCTGTTACCTTTCATATGTTAAAATGGTTTTAAAAGCGATCACTATGGGAACAATCGCCGCTCATGGTTATTCGAAACGCTAAGTGCACACGAGTGGCTACACAACGTTAGCAAATGTCGACTTTTGTCCGAAATGGCCGTCTCGTCAACCATATTCCGTTTAATGTCGCAATATTGTGAGCGTCGGCGGGCGGCCGCGACCGGTCGCATGCATTTACATACATTAATGTGGACGCCGCACATGCATGCACTCCGCACTCCGCTCTGGCTGTGTGTGCTGTGTGGGCTGTGTGTGCGCTGCGAATTAACTGTAATTGAGCTATTCGGACAGCGGCGTGCGACGCTCTGTTGCCTTCGTAGTTTGGCCGTTTCAGCTTCAATCCTTAGTCTAGCACTTTTCAATGTGCACCAAGATTTACGTTTTAAATGTTAAATGATTACATGGCTGAAACTTGCGAGCATATTTGGTTTGTGAGATAGTTACTTGCACCGCAAATCTGTCGACAGAAATTATTTTTTAATATAAAGGGTGTATTTTGTAAATAAATCGAAAACTTTCGTTCAACTATAGAATATTTTATTGCTTTATATTTTCTTTGTGTCTATAGACATACCATATTAGGTCTTGATAACTGACAAAGGACAACATTATAGGATATTCATCTTCACCCCTTTTGGGATAACAAACAGGGCGTCGGAATTTTGTTATTAGCGTTACTGAGAGAATGGTTACCTACCTACTGTTCCCGTCGCACACCTGACTGATTGATAGCACTTCTTTGCACTACGGGTCGAGCTTGTAATCGAGCCATTAATAAATCTCACTACCCTGAACTTTATCGTAAGGATTCATTACACTTAATAGTGTAGCAATTGCTTTAAGTGATAAATAAATATTGGTATATATAGCAAATATACTTAAATGTTAAATAAATTTATTTTTTTATCTCTTTATATCGGTTTGATTGTCTCTTTATTGGCCTTGCGGTTGGAAGGTCGATATAACTTCAGAAAGTAAATCCGGTTTGACATTTGTCAGTGTAATAATTATTAAAGAAACTGACAGCTTCTAATTTTTAAAGTATAACTATTCATAATGCTGAATGCGAAGGCAGTTATATTAACTGACTGAATATCAATTTTATTCTAAAATGTCTATTGAGTATGAATAATGAAAACAAACACGTATTTACCATATTGCTTTAGTAATTTAGCTCTGATAGAGCTAACAACCATTGACTTCATTAGTCGACAGTTTAGAAAATAAGCTTAAAAATTATTTTATTTGGTTTCCAAATTATCTGACAGTAGGTCGAGCTAATGTCACCCGACGCTTGACAAAGCGACTGTTGGCACGGAGAGGCTTTGCGAGCTTCTACGTAAACAGAGAGGACAAAAAGGTCAGCAAAAAAGATAAAAGTTTTACTTTCCTCGTCGTTTATATTCTAATCGGCCAAATAATTACATTGCTTAATGTTATGTGTAAAACATATTTTAAATAACTTTGTTTCTTGTTATAGCATTTATGTATAAACACCAAAACAATTACACCAAAAACATTACATTAGCTGACGGTATTTTATGATATTAGTTACCAGGTACTACTACTACTACTACTACTAAAACAAAGCAAAATGATGTGAATTTATGTTTAAAATTTTTCGTTGCTTTTTGCTTTTAACAACAATATTATTCTACTAGATTTAATTAAAATTTAATTAATATATATAATCGAAAGATGAAACCGTTGATTTTTACCACGCGCCGCGATTAAAAGTTGACATTGAGCATAGCGCCAGGTACGAGCCTCGCCTGCTATTTGTGACCCCGTGAAACATCGGTGTGGAGATCGGCCTTGCACAAGTTACTTCAATCGTGTAAAATCGTTACAACGTTGCATTTGTGCATAAAATAAAATCATTATTATTTCTCAGTACGTACAATTATTTCTAGCTGATTAAAATTAAAAGTATAGATTCTTCATGACTGTCATACTCGCTAATAAAAGCTGACTAAACATTTCGATGTTTTTTTTTATAATATCGTTAATATCATAAATATAATAAATAAATATTTGTTAAAATACATTAATAATGTAGAATACATTCCACATACTTATATGTATAAGTAAACTGAATCTCATATGTCTGTAAATAAATCCAATATATCCCATGTATATGTATGTTCACTTTGATTCATTTCAATACAATAAATACAATACAAAACGTGTAATAGCCCTGTGATGATTTCATTCGATCCCGTAGGATTACGCTCTGGAATCTAAATTATTTGCCCGAAGACATGGTCGCGGTGGAGTACCGAGTGAATTGGGTCAACGACAGCACAAAAGGTGTGGCGCCAGATAAGCGACGTATCCCGTCAACCAGCTGCCGTCCGACTCTAATGAAACAAAGACCCTATGAAATACGCCATTCCATTTTTATACAATTATTATACAAGCTTTTATTTAGTGTTTCTAGGCTGATTTAAGTAATTATTATATGAAAGTTTTATTTAACGTTCTATAATGTGTTCGTATTATCAACAATTTAATATGACGTTTGGGTGTATTATTGCTATTTTGCCTTTTCGATTAGGGTCGCATTTAAGCTACATATTTATTAGAGCGTGGGACTCGCGACACGACTTTCGTTTTATACGGATAAAACATGGTGATGTTATTATATAACGTAAAAAGTGTAAGCGTTTACCTTTCCGTGAAATGATTGTATTGAGCATTGTATTAAAATAATTTAATAATATATAAATAGCGATCAAGTGAGAGTTGGTCTCGCCTACTCAGGGCTCCGTACCTATTTCACTATTGTAGGTCAAAGGGAAGTACAACTTATAAAAGTTGACAAACTTAAGATTAAGATTTTATAAACTTTTACCTTACATGTTTTGATTATGCAGCGCAAGCTGACGAACTTAAGTTTGCTGGCGTATCTACTCGTTTTGTATAGAGTTCATTACAAATACTGTATATAGGTCTAAGCACAAAAGGACACATAAATACTCGTATTTTTGACTTAGGACTTTTGACTGGTGTTTTTCAGTGCTCCGAGAGACTATAAACCAAAATATTTGATATTAATTTCAGCTTGATACAGACGTACCAACCGATCTCGAAATAATGATTTATTTTGTGACAAACGGACAGACGAACAAGAAAGTAAGCGCATAACTATTGCGTTTCATCTTTTTAACGGACGGATAC
>DWAN01005657.1:0-11069 GCA_018230445.1 Heliconius hewitsoni | reverse complement strand
ATTAGTATCTAAAAATAAAAAAGGCAAACATAAATATGTAAAAAAACGAAACACGATTGGAATACTTAATAATCCCATGTCGTGTCGTAAGTAAGTAAACAAAATTACAGGAAACCACCTCCTAATCTCAGGTAGCATTTCCTTCGTCAAATTATGTTATTATGAATCAATTTTCCGACTTCATTAAATAAATAATAAAGGTAGCAATAATTACACCAACCATTAAAATAACAATATAAAATTTATTATCATAATTTTCAGTGAATTTCAATTTTAAGCATTAATTATGGGTACAAAATATAATTTACCCATACTTATCGGTAAAATCTAGCCGATCCAATAGCTTAATGGCGACCTGACATGACTGACATTTCGAAAATACATTAATTATTTAAAAAGCTTTTTAAAAGAGAATGACATATTTTTATAGTGAATAAAACTTTAGAGAAACAGCCATTGTTTCATTTTTTTATTTGAATATAGTTATTTATTAATTAACTGGTTACAGTTTATTATTATTGAGACTGTCGGGGCGCAAGGGTAACAAGAGTGCGATGGTTGTGGGTACGAACCCCACTCGATCGCTCTGGCACCAACGCAAAAGCTCGGCGTTGAATTCCACTACTCAACACTCGATTTTGTGAATGAGTGACCGTTTGTGCCTGTGTGCGCTATTCTTAACTAATGGCTAATTAACTTTTATTTAACAACGACGATTTGATTAATTATTTTGTTTAAAAATAGCATTTTTAATTTTTTTTGCAAAACCTCTTTTGTTTTAATTGTATTAGGCTTTTAAAAAGTAGTTAAAACTGTGGTTTCAAGTGATGATGATAAAAACACTACGTACATTTAATAATGGAGTGAAAATAAAGTTTAAAATTTTGTGAAATAATTGTTCGAATTTTAAATACTCAAAGAAAGAATGAAAAAGAAAATGCGATAATAAATTGAAAAGCGGAACTGACACGCTATAGCAAAAAGATAAGTTAAATTGAATCTAAGCAAAAAATGCAATATATATACAAGAAAATATCGCAAGCGGTTGTAACAGATTCTTTAAACGTAGCCATTCTACTCATTGCACAAAATCACGGAAAAGGTTTAGAATTTAAATGCCCTGCGGTTGATTCAATTGAATACTTTTATAAATTTACATATAAATATTAATTATTTATTTTTAAACAAATTTGTAAATAGTAGGTATATAATGTAAGAATATAATGTTAATATTTACGGTGTTATATGTATTATCATTATTAATTAATTTTATATATTTTAAAAGAGAATATGAAATCTTCACTACATAATAATTATTTATATTAATCATTACTTCTATATTATAGAAGCTTATTATAGAAGGACCAGAGCAGAGAAATTGCAAATATTAAATATAACTAATTTCAGCGAGTAAGAATCCAATCCATAACCTTCGCGTTTACAGTCCCTCGTGTGTGTGCCTGCGCCTCAACGGTCTCTTACCACCTCTTAATTGTAAAGTTAAAATATATGTATACTTTACTTACGTATTCGGAACATTTCTCATTGCTTTGTGCCTTACAAATACGGCTACTAGAGTGCCGTTACCCACCACGCCGATTATAAATATTAGGGCAAATATCAACGGTACTATATAAGTTTCAGGGCGTTCATAGTAAGGCCTGTAGGGCTCTGAGACGTTGAGTGTATCGTTGTAATCCATTGTTCATATTATCTGAAAGGAAAAAAAATATGTTAGAATTTTTCATTAATATATACTTGACAAGGTACCTTAGAAAAAATAAGGTAACGTTTCACCACGTTCTGAAATAATATAAAATATATTATAAAAATGTCATATAAGGAATGTATCTATACTAGTTTTTGAGGTAATGCGGAACAAATATAAACTCGCACAAAATTTTTGCTGACTTCGCCGAGGGAGTTACAAATGTATATTTAAGGCTTCCAGAAGTTTTATTTCAGTTGGACTGTGAATGATTGATTCATTTCAATTTAGTAATTATTTTTAACAACATGGGTACGTATGACTTAAAAATATTTTCTAAATAAATAGTATGAAAATTAACTGTTGTATTAGGGAATTCTATATAACATAAAGATTATTAAGTGCTAGCGCCCTGCTCGCGGCTTCTCTCATCGTTATTTCATAATTTTCCATTTTCCCGCCTAAATTACTGTTGTGATCTAAGAATCGATCTAATAATATCCATACACTGACAGCTAACGTTTAGCCATTTCAATAAAATATTTATTTTGTAGCTATGTTATCAAAGAAAGGAGGTGATTTCTATCCATCCATCTGCTCGCAAAATTTATGGAGAGCATTTCTTTGAATTCTATTAAACTTTTTATGTACGGAAAATCATGAGTTACAGATTTTTTTATATCTAATTAAGGTAGGATTTTAATTATTATAACGATTAAAATGAATAAGGAAAGAGTGATAAAATCATGGGCGTAAGAATAATCTTGAGCCCACCCCAGAAATATTACTATCAAAAATTTACTCTGAAAATAAAAATAAAAAGAATCTTTACACGAACATCTCTATAGAGCTAAAGTCTCCAGAAAATATCTCAACATACGCCCATGAACAAAGTTTTACAACCCCAAATAAAAATATCAAAATTAACAATGATTTACTATGAATTCTATGAATAAACTTTAGTTAAATAAAAATGATAATTCATATTTTTGATATGAAAAACGCAAGACCGTTTCCATTAACACGATTACAGTCACGAACACTTCATTAATATGATAATAATTATATGATTGGAAAATTCATGTATTCCGTACAGCTTGTATGAAACTCGGTCTTTCGATTGATAAATTCTTAATTAAATACGGTAATAAGTATTGGATTATAATAATAATAAAAAATAATAATCAGATACTTTGTATACCGCATACAGCAGGGTAGGCAGATGGAACATAGTGTTAAGACATTCCGTTTCCCAATTTCCACCGATTTTTTCTAGGAATTGCTTGTTGAGTGACAAAAAATAAAATTTTAAGAAATAATAATTCATTCTCTCGAGTGTGGATAGAACGCAAAACCGTCGCGTTACAGTCGCGCCCTTGTGCCCCGTCGACGACGGCCTCTACCTTTAATAATAATGATATTAAGATGTAATTATACGATATTTATAATTATTCTTATCGATGTGCGTTTTCTTTTAGTAGTACCTCAAGTTACTTTGATAAAAATATTACAAGATGGAAGGGATCAAATGAAAGGGATCTTTCATTTGATACCCATATTAGGTAGGTTGTGTAAAAATTTGTTATCTACCGTTTCGTTGCGGCGGCCATTTTTGGAATAACAACAATATTTATTATGTAACACTGGGAAATGGGGCAAAAGTTCATTTATTATATTTATTCTAAAATAACTTTCACATGACAAACAGAGACAACTCATGACATGACCCAACTCAAACTCATTTTACACGTCACTCCAAATCAGAACTTTGAGTAGCTTTTACCTGTGGCTTCGTTTCCGTGGTGAAATGCAAATTTCTAAGAATTTTGTGTGACATATAACATCACAAACAATCTAAGTGCCCGGGGTAGCTCTGACCCCAAGCGGAGCGGGTTACATTGAAACGAATAACTTAATCTAATATGGTTTACAGCCTTTAAAATCATTTTATTTTTTCTAATTTGAAATATTAGCATAGAAACGAGTATAAATAGAGTAAAAATATTTGTATAATTTAATATAAAAATGTATAATTTAATATAAAACAATAACAACGAAGGGAAAGGCTTTCCTATATTAAAAGTAACATGGACCAAAGGCAATTTATCAGTTGACCGCGCGGCTTGACAATATGATGGCAAGCGACGATCCGTCAATTGATTTACACCCGCCATAGCTGACGTTAAAAACCGATATATCTGTAATTAGTTGGGCTATCTAATTTTTGTTTATATCGATTGAAAATATATTTTATATATATATTTGAAATTAAGCTCTAAATATTAGAATGTAACTACGCCGCGCTTTTCGTTGTAACCAGAGCGACGAAATGAAAATATTTAATAATTCATTTCCCCGAGTGCGAATCGAACCCACAATCGTCACGTTTATAGACTTATTGTTTTGCCTTTTGATAAAAATTATACTTTAACTAAGTGTGGATTAACACTTTAAAAATGTTAAAAATTATATTTTTGCTCAAAAAAAAGTTTGCTCTAAGTTCTGAAATGCAATAATTTATTGTAAATCTACCTATCGGCTAATAGATATACTCTATCGTTAAAACTTTCTTTGGATGTAATTTTTCTTCTTATAATTTTATTTTCTGTGTAAAATTTTCTTTTTATTTTATTTTTTCAGCTTCATGATGTATCTATGTATCGTATGTAAATATTTTATTTTTGTTCAGTAAAAATTTTTCTCTCAGGTCTAAAATGCAAGTAGTGGTTTTTAATCTCGCTTGTCTAACACATAAGAGACGGTTATTCCCTGAACTTCTTATTTTAAATATTTACTAACCAGTTTCTAGAAAATATGATGTAATTACTTCTACGAAACATAATTCTTAGTCTCTCGTTTTACTACTTTTTCAGTTCGATTTTCATTTTCCGAATTTTCTCTAGGCAGTTGAAAGTATTATAATATGAATAGTCTTTCTATTTTATAGAAAAGAAGCAAAAACCCTTTAGGCTAGCAATTTTACGAAGCATTAAAATATACTTAGTAGTAGTAATAATAAATGCAGAAAATACATTGTTTTTTAGCATCGCGCTGCATTCAGGCAGCAAGGTAGGGAACCTAGTGTTAATACACTCCGTTCCCCATTTTCCCCCCAAATTCTAGACGTATTGTGTATCAAGTGGCGGTAATTAACACCGTTCTTTACCTCGACACCAGAGCCCAGAAATGAAAGTAATTATTAAGCATCTCATATCTTCAAGTGGGAATTGAACTCACAACATGTGCTTTTACAGTCACACGTTCGTGCCATTGTGCCACGACTGGCCTCAACAATTACTATTCAGTGTTGGTTATGTTTGATAAAATATATTATTAAAATCTTTGTGAACTTCGCTTTCAAACACCTATTTCAGAGTAATTGATAAAGTTTTTAGCTTATGTAAACACTGAAACAAAAATTAAAAAAAAACAGGTTCACGCTGTATCCCGCACACAACAGGGTAGGCAGAGCGAACTTAGTGTTAAGACACTCCGTTCCCCACTTTCTGTCGAATTCTAGAAGCATTGCGTGTTGAGTGGCAGAACTCAACACTGAAATTAACATTAAATTTAACCATAGCGTGAAATTTCAGCAGGGATGGGTGAATAAAAAATGAGGAAATCGTTAAAAATTCTACTCGAGTCATTTTACGAGTATTTTTTATCTTTTTAAGCCATAACTACAATATATAAAACACAATCTAATTTTAGACAACTTTGTGACAACAAAAAAAGATTACAGCCCTTTCAAAGTCAATCTTTTGTCCTTTCCATTTAAAAAAAAGATATGCTGTTTCCTTGTATCACCTATTTGTCGTAAAGTCGCATAATTTACTTAATATTTAAAATAGTCCTCATAAGCCCTTCTTTCATATTAATTAAATTATACATATAATATAAATATATCTAGACTGAAATTTGTAGCTTGTATAAGTAGCTTGAATTGTTGCCTATTACTAGAGACTTAGTGTATATTTTTTGCCGATTTAGCGACAATGCTGATAATAACAGAAAGCACGACCACAAAATAATTACACTAAACAAGGTTCACGCTCTATTCCTAGCGGGGTAGTCGGAGAAAACGGAGTGCCAAAAGATACGATTTTATCTTTTATTAAAATTTTATTTTTAATTTAAACGTTTGACATTTGCGCCTTTGAGTTCCGCTAATCTACACGCAATGTCTTCAGAATTTTGGTGGCCGAAAGTTGGGAGTGGAGTATCTTAGCATTAGAATCCGTATTTATCCTGCTGTATGCGAGATACAGCATGAAGCTTATAATAATAAGCATTTGACGGCAGTAGAATTTTAATGACTATCGCTTACAGCGAGGCATGTCCCAGCGGTACGGCACTACGGTTTCAATGTTTCGGTAGTAATTGAACAATCTCATATATTCCACGTCCAAACAACTTTCCGGATGAGATACAGCCGTTCTAAAACCTGTCGCAGAACTCCCTCAACGTTGTTTTATGTCAGAATCTTTTATTTTGGACGTTGGATATGGTAAATGTTGTGTTTTGTATTTATCTAACGAGGCTTTCGCTCCACGGCAACCCCTACCACGCTTAACTTGGACTTTTGTAACATTAGGGGTCTAGATTCCAACCTGAACGCCATCCAACACCATCTAGAGACGGTATAGCCGGCCTTGTTAATTCTGAGAGACTCAGATTGCACGATCGACCGACTAACACAGTCTATCTTCAATACCCCGGCTACAAAATACATCATAATTTAACATGCCGGGGTCGCAGTGTTCGTATGAAAGGACTTAAGTTTTCATAGTCTTGTCAATTTTGAAGGTTGGGACCTGTCAAATATCTATCTCCGTGTTGACTCAAATGATTGTGTCCGAGAGGCCGTCGTGGTGTATAGGCACAAAGGTGTCACTGTTACACGATGGTTGTGGGTTCAATCCTCGAGGATCCTCGAGGAACTCGAGTTTAAATTTAGTTTCACGTTTTATTTCCTCTCGCATGGATTCAAATCAAAAACTGTAAAAGTATTTTTCTAACTTTAATTTACTCAATCGAAGTGTAAACAAAAACCTCAAATATAGTCGAATTTACATTTCCAATATCAGATAAATCTTAAATTGACTTTTGCCATTTTACAAACAATGTATATCCACATTGTTGAACTTATATAAAAAAAAGAATTGAATTTTAGTGTATGAATAAAACATGCAACTGAGATAAGAAATGCTGAGCTCTACGGAGTCATATAAAACATCAACGTTCCACCGTGATTTTTTTTACCTCGTGATTTTACCTGGCGTAGCGCAGGGCCAGAAATGTGCGACTAGTTGTGGGTTCGCTTCCCGCTCGAAGTAATGAAATATTTACTATTTTTATTTTCCCGCTCTGGTAACGATGCAAAGCGCGGCATTGAGTTCCGCCAGTCTACACACAATGCCTCCGGAATTTAGCAGAAAGTTGGAAATGGAAGTGTCTTAACGACGTCTTATAATGAATTGTAAGTAAAAATAAATAAAAAATATTGCTCTTTATGACTACGCGTGATTTCAAGAATATTCAGTTAAACGTTTTAGAAAATAAAAGCAAAGCTTTCTTAATATTTTATTAAAATTCTAATAAAATGTTTATATTTCAGCTAACAGTATTAATATCGAGCAAATCTAATATAAAGAGCTCCGAACTCGCCAACTGTATGTTATTTTCTTATTCACTACTGAAGTGAGCAATCACAACTTAATAAGATTTCAAAGCCATTCTTATATTATTAAATTAATTGCTTTTATAAAAATAGAAGTACTATATACATCTGCATGCTTGAGCAAAGATATATATATTTTTTAGCTTCACGCTCTAACCCGCACATAGCAGGATTCAGCCAAAGAGAACCTGGAAACCGAGTGTTGACACTTGACACTTTGTGCCCCTGCGCCACGACATATATATAGCATTTTTCAAAATATTTCAACATTAATATATGAAAAACAACTTTCTTTTATAATCTGTAAAGACGTAAATCAAATAAACTTATTTTTTTGTATATATTTCACGTTCAAATACCTAATTACGGAATAAATAATAAAAAAATACACATTGTACAAACGAACAATGCCCACTCGTCAGTTTCATCAGTTAATAAAATCAAAGTGAACGTCGCAATTTTACAAAAGACAAACACCAATTAACCGTTCAGACTTCATTCCATTGCCAAAGTAGAGGGCTTTTAAGCTGGAAACCGTGTCGAGTGCTTTGGTGAACTGGGCAACATATGTAGAGATTTTTACTCTTAAAACTTTTAAGTTGATATGAACAATTGATATTAAATTTATTTAAAATATTCATTGTCATTATATTTTTAATATCTAGGAAGTGTGGATTTAAATCTGTTACATTTAAATTGTCCTGAGGGGGAAATGAACCTACAACCGTCGCGTTTATAGTCACGGTTATGATCATTGGCTACAGCAGCCTCCAACATACATCGAAATTATGAATATGAGTATACTGCTATGTATGTTCATCTAAGCTGTTTTTCTTGTACTAGTTTCTGACTCATAATCAATAAAAAAATTCACGATTTTAAAATTTAAGCGTTTTATAGTTTTATAAAACTTTTAAGCAATACTTAAAAAAAATTTAAGGAGTGCTGTTTCTCCTTAAGATTTTTTTTATAACTTCAGGATCCTCTGTCCTCCACAGGCTAATTAAGCCAAGTGAGTCTTTCAGTTTCCTGAAACATTTTTTCTTTATAATGAGAAAGAATAATAGTTTCTTTTTATTACGGCGACTAGGTATTTTAAAATTTTAGTACTAATGAATATTTTTAAAGAAAATTTGATTTAAAAATAACTTCTGATACGATCTAGTTATTTCGATGATTGTTTGATGATTCGCCACTCAACACCCAACTTTGAAGGTGGGCAGTAAGTGGGGAAGGGAGTGTCTTGCTACGTTGCCTGCTGCTTGTGTGAAGCTAAAAAAAACTTAGTATCAAAAAACATAAAAAAAATGTATCAACCAACCATGCCAATCCAAAATATCTGTTTAATATATAAAAAAAAACATATAAATTCAAAAAGATTTATGTCCTAGGGGCTTAGGAACAATTTCTAGCCTGGACACGTCTTTCAGAACATTCATTTCTTCATCTTGGGCCCTCTACAAGATTTATAGTTGTGATGTATTAAAACTATCTGATAATCTTTGTATTTTGATTGTCAGTCAGCTAGTCCTTTTGCCTTACCTCAGTTATTGCGTTCAGCATTTATTTTTAGATATAAAGATAAAAGTACCTCATTTTTTTCTTTACCTTTTGTTATTTCGTCATTGAGAATGTATATAAAATTCTTTTGTGGCTAGAGTTTTTGGAGCTTCACGCTGTTTTGTAGCCCACATATAGTAGTTTAGGCAAAGGGAACCTGGAAACCTAGTGTCAAAACATACCGCTACCCATTAGAAAATTTCCATTTCTCTATTTCCGCCGTATTCTCGAGACTTTGCGTATTCCATGGCGGAACTCAACGCCGCTCTTAGTTTAGGTATCAGAGGGAACTCTGCCTAACCACTACATAAGGAATACAGCGTGAAATTAAAACAAAACAAACAAGTTCTTAGATTTAAGTAGACGGAAGGAACCTAGCGGTAAGACTCTTCGTTTCTCACTTTCTGCCGAATTCTGGAGGCATTGCGTGCTGAGTGGCAGAACTCAACGCCGCGCTTAACCAGAGCGAAGAAATGGAAGTATAAATTTAAGTAAATATTTTATCGCCTTGAGTGGGGATCGAACCCACAACCAGTCAGTGACTGTAACTCACACTTTGTGCCGCTGCGCCACAACTGACAATTTGTGTTTATGATTTAGCCACAAATTAATACAATGTGTATATACCATCTGCCAAATTATATAATTCCTGGTCAACCGTGTGTACTCTACTAATTTTGATTCCCCTTATAGTGTCGATATACGCGTTTGTTGCCATATAAACAATAAACGGCCATATATTTTTTTAAGAAAATGCACAAATTCGGGTTTTTCAGGAAATCAAGGGACCGTAGATCTCAGTTTATAATTTGAATTGTAACTCGATATCTCCAAGTATTCGTGAGATAAAACCTTTAAAGATACTGAGAGATAGACAGATGCACAACAAAATGATCTTATAAGGGTTCCTTTTTTCCTTAAAAGGTATGGAACCCTAAAACACATTTATAAAAGTGTATAAAAACGAACCACTAGGATTTTTTACGATATAATAATAAGGAAAATCATTAAATCGAATGTCATTAGCCTGTCATCTCACCCTCTTTTCTCATCAATTTTATCGAGTGCCACTCAAATATGCTACACTGGCGGAAATATTATATGATCACAATATTGTGATTGTATCAATTTGCGGAAGCTGATGATGGTAAAAATAAGCTGACACTATTGAAGTCGTCGTGGTGCAGTAAACTAGTGTTCGACTGTAGATGTGATGATGTTGGTTCAATTTCAACTCAGGGAAATTGTTATATTCTGCTCTGGTAGAGAAAACACGGTGTTGAGTTCCTCCACAGTGTACGAAAATTGGACAGGAAAGTGGGGGATGTATCACTAAATGTGTTTCTGATTACCCTTTTTAGTATCCCTCTTTCAATGTATTAAATTAAAAGTTAAATAAAAATATAATGATTTTATACCTACTGTATTGCTTTTAATTAACACCTGCTATGTTAGAAAACATTTAAGCAGACCAGATTTAATATAGTGGTTTTTGTCATCTACATGGGGGGACCAGAATGAGTTTATTTACAAAAAGAAATAATTCCTTTCCCCGAATGAGAATCGAACTCACAAACGTCACCTTTACAGTCAGATGTTGTGCCGCTACAGCGGCCTCTTAATAATGAACATGTTTTTGTCGATTCTGTCTATTTTTAATAGAATAATAGGAAAATATCTTCATATTAACTTAGGTTTCAATATTATACGATTTTACCTACACAGCTTAGTGCAATGTCATTATGGAAGGGTCGAGAGAGGTTAATGAATAAATAATAGTGGGACTTAAGTCATTGAAGATTTGATTAAAATTGATAATCTACATTTGACTAATAGGAATTTAGTGTTATGCCAGTGATGATGAAGAGATAAAATTTTCAAGTTTATAAAGGGCTGTCTGACTGAGAAAATAAAAATAATTCACTCCTTTGAGTGGTATTCGAAGCTGCAACCGTTGTTTACGAGCTATACGGTACTGTGCCACTGCAGTATGACAGCCTACATAGTAATTAGATAAATCATATAAAAAAACCAAACAGAACAAGAAGATATAAAATTATAAATACATATATTGTTAGCGTACTCGTGTAAAAGAGAGTAGATTTAGGTGAAAAAGATGAT
>DWAN01005656.1:0-11069 GCA_018230445.1 Heliconius hewitsoni | reverse complement strand
ACGTTTTCTAAATAAGTATTTTTCTTTCCTAAGTGTGGAATAACACTTTAAAAAAGTTTAAAAATATATTTTACTAATAAGACTAATAACTCACCCACTCGTAATATTTAATATTTTCATTTCTTTGCTCTTTTAGCGAAGAAAACCGCGGCGTTGAGTTCCAAAATTCGGGGTAAAGTGGGAAACCGGAACGTGTCTAAGCACTAGATATTCAGGTTCCCTCTGCCTACTTTGCTACGTACGGGATACACAACACGGTGCGATTCCTCCATCGAGTTTCTTTAGGTAAACAAAATTGAAATATGAAACTTAACATCTGGCTTACTATATGTTTACTATATATTCACCTGTTTCAACGTAGGTATATAAATATAAATGAATGAAGTTATCGCAATAAACACATCTAAATTAAAATATCTTTGCATTTGTATACATTGTGTCAATTTTTATTAGTCACCAGTCGTGCCTTTTACATAGTAAATATTGAACGCTCCAAATCAATGGCTGTGGTAGAAGTCACGATGTATTAATTTAAAGTTATATAAAAATTGTTATTACGGATGTATTCGTTTTTTTTTACAATTTTTTATCTTAAATTCAATTCTGAGTTAGAGACAGTGTCCCTTCTGTGATTAAATTGTTTTATTTTATTCTAATAACTAATTTATTATTTACGGAAATACACATACAGGGCGGGGCTCATTTACGTCGGTGTTATCGGTATGGAAGGTTAACTTAAAGTTAAATGTAAAGTTTGTACCAAAAACTAATAACGTTCTAGAATATATTACAGGCAGAGTAGGGTAGGCAGGGGGAGACCAGTGCTCAGACACACCGCTCCTCACTTTCTACCTAATTCTGGAGTGCGCGTTGAGTGGCGATTTTCAATACCGTGATTTTCCTCGACACCAGAGCGAAGAAAAGAAAATATTAAATATTTAATTTACTTGAGTGGGAATCAAATCCACAACCTGTCACGTTTACAGTCTCACGCTTGTGCCCCTGCGCCACGACTGGCCTCTCTATTTCTTATAGATAAAAATGTTAAATGTAAGCTAGGAAGTAGGAAATGAAGAGTTTATCTACCGATATGACGATTACATTTGTAGTATATTGTTTGTATAGAAACGGAAAGTTTTTAAGGATTACTATCACTGCTTGATCTTCCGAATGATAAAAATTCATACTTAAGTAATGTACAGGCGATAATACTGGAAATGAACCGTTTTTGTTTTAAAGTGAATCGAACCCACAACCATCGCTTTTACATTTAGAAACTGCTTTGCTGCACCACGATGGCCACGAAATGAACGAAAACAAAAAGAAACAAATTGTATTCGAAAAAATATATAAAAAAAACAGAGCATTTCCTTTCTTAAATTTTAATAAAGGAATATGAGCATACTTAAGGTACATAAATAAATCAGAAATTGTATAGCATAAGCTTTGAAATAGAACTGTATAGAATATAACCCATTCAAATACGAGTCGGAGTTTTATGGTACGGAACCCTAATAATTATATGAATAATTTATAAACTAGTAAATATATATAAGAATTTGTAATATAGAACGGTACCTATATAAGTATACTTTATTTAAAATATTATAACATTTTTAAGTTCGGTACTTGTTTATTTATCATAATTTTATCTTTTAAAAGGGTGGAAGTGACAATCACACGCCAACAATTATTTTTAGATACAATAATTTTAATACTAAGATGGACTTTGTTAGCCATATTAAACAATAACATAATGAATTTATTCTTATATTTAATTCCTCTATTTTCATGTCAAGTATATTGTATAAATTTAATCAATTTTAATCAATATTGCGATTCAATAAATGTATTTACTGGCCACTTACTTTTTTAATATTCCAAAATTATACTATTTTATTATTTTACATATTACAATTCTCTATTTCTCAAAGCGGCGGGCGGCTCTACAAATACATAATACCTAATAATTCTTGTACTAGAAACTATATTCTGGTGAAAGTTTACAACTAGAGCTATATTTCAACGTAGAGCGTTATTTTTCTAAAAAATATTTCTGTTACAAACTTTGTATGAAGAACTAATGAAGGCTTTATTCTTGCACCTACCTTTATAAGTACAGTATCATATCGATGTTAAATTTAACTTGTCCTTTCCGCGTGTACAAGTAAAGTAATGTTGCTTATTGAAAAACACAAACTTTTAAGTTACTTTCAAGAATAATAATATAATGCGTAGCAGTATACTTTTTAGAAAACGTATAAAAAATTTAAAGCAGCGTT
This sequence comes from Heliconius hewitsoni, assembly GCA_018230445.1. Lineage (NCBI taxonomy): Eukaryota > Metazoa > Arthropoda > Insecta > Lepidoptera > Nymphalidae > Heliconius > Heliconius hewitsoni. The sequence continues at coordinate 8,787 of DWAN01005656.1, read as the reverse complement.
ATTTGAACCCGCGCCTCTTGGAAATCGTCCAAACGCTCGGACCGCTAAGCCATACGTTCTCATAGAGCTACGTCGAAATCTGCTCAGCAGTTTTTGCGTGGCTTTGGGATATAGCATTTCAAGGGTAAGGACCTTATCTAATTATGTACTTTTATAACACCATTCGTAATATTAAATTGGAACGAATGAAGAAAATGAATAAACGGCTGTACCGTAAAAATATATAAATATTTAAAACTCAAATGGAAAGTGTAGAAACATGATGGTCTTTAAATTTTAGACGTACGAAAATATGTGTGAAGAAAATAAAGTCCCTATGTTATTCTATCCTTTTATAATTATATTGATGTCTACTGTTTATCATAGGATTTTTTTGATTCAGTTAATGATTGTCATCGAAAGAGGGGCGTGTGATTCATATCTTATTTAGCTTACTTTATTTACAAAAAAATTGTAAACAATATCTTAGTTGAGTTAAAAATACTATTTTGATTTCTAACTAACCTTAATATCTTCTATTTAGGTTTTTTTTTATTTTTAGGGTAAAAAAGGTTACCAACAAAGATATAGGTATGTACACTACATTGACACGCTTGATTTAATTATTCACACTGAAAACTATTAATATTCATTTTCACTAACAATAGATAATAGTTTATTAAAATTAGCCATATCGAATTTATGTTTCGTTTTCATTGTTATCTAACACCATATTCTTTAACAAAACGTAGTATTATGTGTGGTCATATAGCATATGACGAGCCTAGTTGGGGTTTGATCACTATTTTATTATAGTGATAATATTGGCACAATCCTGAACGTTACAATACATTCTATTACATTGTACATTCTATAAGACGATAGCCGTGAGTGAGTTATGTTGAAGCACTTAGTACGAACACTTAGTACGTATATAATCTAGATACTGACGATCCCTAGGTAAAGTATCAAAAGTTTTCGGTTATATACACGTTTTAAAAACGCAAAAATATATTTTTTTTTGAAATTTTGCAAAGAAGTCATTAAAACTACGCCTCTTACTAGTTCAAAGGAGCTATAAAAATATTTACAATTTTTCACTGTCGATACTTTACCTACGTATATTCGTATACGTGCGAATGTTGAAATCGGAATTCAATCAATTTCTGCACCTAGAGACTCGCCTGGCAGTTTTAGAGAATCACATGCTTACGTTGTTCTTGTCCCATCTTTGCTCTCCCGTCGTGTCGAGTTTTCTTTTATCAGATTATCGGAGTAAGAGAGAGAGAGAGAGAGAGAGAGAGAGAGAGAGAGAGAGAGTGAGAGAGAGTGAGAGAGAGAGAGAGAGAGAGAGAGAGAGAGAGAGAGAGAGTAAGCACACCTGTCTTGGTGCACTATAACGTCTTCATAGCTAAACCTAGATTGAACAACAGTAGCGGTTATATTTTAAGGAAATATTATATGAATTGTTATGAAATAAAATGTTTATTTTACATGACAAGTTGACACCGTTAAAGTGTTTTGATAAGGTTGGTTATCAAAATTTCGGTAACAAAGCCCTCACGTTATTAGAGAGTTTTCTCACATAATTATAAACAAAAAAAAATGTCCCAGACACTGTAGGGTTGGTAGAGGGCACATAGTGTTAAGACATTCCGTTCTTCACTTTCCGCTGAATCTGGAAGCATTGCGTATTGAGAGCCGGAACTCAACGCCACTTAACACGCGATGCCTCCAGAAAGTGGGGAACGGAGTGTCTTAACACTACGTTCTCTCTGCCTACCCTGCTGTGTGCGGGATGCAGCGATCCGCTGCGACTTCGCCCGCTTTAACTACACGATTAATTATTTATTTCAATATTATTATAATTTATTTTTGAAAAGGATATATTCTTTAGTACATATAATAATTTGAATTATTAAAGCAATTTACAATTGCATAAATGGACTTAATGATTAAATAACTGGATTATATCGTTTTTTGTTTTATTTAACTATAGGCTGAATCCCTTATATATTAGGGTAGGTAGAGGGAGTTTAGGAACCTAGTGTTGAGATACTTTCGCTATTTATTATATATTTTTTTATATATTTTATTCGGCAGTAAGTGGGGAACGGAGTGTCTTAACACTAAGTTCCCTCTCCCTACCCTGCTGCGGGATACGGTGTGAAGTTGATTGTTTTTTAATTTTAACATTTATACTAACCAAGATTGTGAGTACAAAATTTATTCATTTCAAATATCATCGTGATTTGCACATTCGATAGAGAAAAAAAATTAAATACAATTTACTGCTGCTCTCTCACTAAACCGTTACGGTAAACGTTCTACGACACCAGAGCCTGACCGGACTCTGACAGGTAAAACAATTCTACTAATGGTTAGATGACTATCTTATGAACAGTTTTTACTATATACCTTCGAGATATTATATTTATATATTTTTGAAACTGAGTCTAGAAAGCCGTCGAGGCACAGCGGCATAATAGCGTCTGATTATAAACGCGACGATTGCGGGTTTGATTCCCACTCGGAGGACTGAATTACTATCATTTTCTTGTTCTGATATTAGTAAAATAATATTGGTGATATAAGTACAGTTGTGGCATAGTATAGGTATTTATAGGGTGTTATATATTATTTGTATTTTCACTTATTGATAATTTGTATTATCAAAAGTGTTATTTAAAGATAACATCAAGATTTTATTAAGTACTTTTAAAATTGTATTCAAAGGAATTCTAGAAATTCAATCTGCTAAACATTTTTCTTGAGCTTGAGTTTAAATTTTTATGAAGGCATGATTGAAAAGACTAGGTTAATCTGTAATCTCATTTAATATTTTGTAAAGGAAAACGGAGTGATGTTTGTTGTATATTTAATATTGTTGTGTATATATATATATACATACAACAGAATACGAAACTTACAAGTCGTCGTATGGCGGTGCGACAGCGTTTACTGTCAACACGATAGTTGTGGATTCGAATCCAACTCAAGAATATATATACTTCAATTATTTTTATCACCGCTTAACTTCATGCCTTACAATAAATACACATCGTTTTAAATCCGACCGAAAGGCGGAGAACTGACGGTTTTGCCACCAGGTTTCCTGTGCCCATGGGCACGGGAATGTGAGGCCAGATGGACCGTGCCCACTCCATAATTTGAAAAAAAATCCTTAAAATTAGAAAAAAAAAATCAATTCAAAACACAAAACACAAAAAAATCAACACAAACTCTTAGTGAAGTCCTGCCTGGAAAATATCTTTAGACACGCCCATACCAGTGCCTATTGAAACATACTTATTTTACATAAAAAAAATGTTTACTTTATGTAATAGTGGCATCGCTTAATATTAAGTACTTTATATTGTTTTAGTGAAAAAAGATATATCTAAATTCCAAAGATAAATAAAAATAATCCGTGTAGTAGTATTATCTTTACATATCGGCACTTCCAACGTAACTCACATGTTTACACATTTTACATACCTACTAATACGTAATATAAAGTTGTTTTAAGGAAAATCCTAAAATCAAATGTTTTGTTTTTAAATTCATTTGGAACTTTTTTATTTATTTAGTCGTTTAGATAGGCAGGACTGCAGCAGTTGTGTTAATCATGTTGTTGTTGTATATTTGTTATAAAATATTAATTTTTTATTTGTTTATTTATGCTACTATTATGATTGCGTTTGTATATTTAAATATATATTTAACATCATAGATTGAATTAGTATCTAGAAGTCGGTTCGGGGTGTAATAGAAACGTTATAATACAAACGTCGACTTTTATTTCTTTACAATTAAATGTGTTTTCAAGAGTAATAAAGTATTTATTGCTCATGAAAACACTGCTTTTATTTTTAAAAAACCTTGTTTCATGTTAATCAGAATATCTAGTGATAATTGAATCTGTGACATCGTAAATTGTTTTTTCATTCATCCATCGCCATATGGCACACGCCACATGAAACAAAAATTTTGGATTCCTTCTTACGAAAATTGCCGGACGGAGGACTATGAAGATTGGCAAAATTATAGTTTATATGTAGGAGAAATGTAGAACGCTGATATTCTATAATAAAGCGGAAGAGTTTGTTTTGTTTTTTTTATTTTTTTAAACGTTAAGATCTCTGGAACTACCGGTCGGATTTACTTTTTGTTTGTTTTGTATGAATGCTACATTTAAATAACAATAATTAGGAACGCCATCGTATTACTTTAGCCGCGTGCGCTGCAGAAATAGTTAAATATATGTAAGTACATTGTATTACAAAAACATCCGGTTTGATTAGTTGTAAAATAAAATCCGCACCAGCCTATATATTTATTTGTCATAAATACGTCACAAAAAGACATTTTGTGACAAAGAATAGTTGCAAATTACAAGGTGATATTTCAATGTTTTTTATTTGATAAAGATATTGAAACTTACGAGCAAAAAATATTCCATCATCAAGAAAATTTTACGAAGATAAGCATTCGTTTTTAAAGCATATAATTTGAACGTATACTTTTCGTGAAAATGTAAAATTAAAATAATCCAACGGTCTGTATATCCGCAAGCATACGCTCGAGTCCCGCTCCGGCGTCCCAGGAGCCACCCTCATTTGCCACCGATTTCATCTTCGCAAGCAGCCCCGTTATGCTCTTCTTCTCCTTCTTCCTTCTTCTTCTCTTTCTTCTTCTTCTCAAAATGATAAAAAATTATGCATAAATTATATAATCAGTCTTATGCAGCATAATAAAATAATGAATACACACACTATCATGCATTTGACAATATGTACAACACTTTTGTATTTATAAATTCACGTACACGTTGCTATGGCAACGCGTATTATTAATACGCGACAACGGGTCTTCTAGTGTTTATTAAAGCATCCCGTACAAAAAAGTTATATACAATAGTATGAAAACATGCAGAATGCAAACGCAAATGAATTAAGAATTTCAATTTAAGTGTTACTGTATGTGGATCATATTCTCAAAACACCATTTACTTCAATTAAAATTCGACATTTTATTCGGTCGTAATTAAAGGAAGTCGCAAATGTCGTTTAATATCTATATAAATATCTTTTTACAGTAACAAATAAGCATTATGATATATGTAGGTAATAGCAGGGTAGGCTGGGGAACCTGGAAACCTAGTGTTAATGTGTTGCCTAATTTCCTGCGAATTCTTGTTACATTCTCTCGAAACATGTGCGTCTACTTTATTACATTTACAATTAATAAATATTTACAAAAATAAACAGGAGTAGGGTACAATGTTACTGGAAAAAAAAATGTTTAAAGTTATTAAAGCAAACAAATATATTAAACGCAATGGAGGTGCGATGGCAGGCATTATTATAGTTATACTTCATGATTGACGCCAATAAACTATGAAAGATTAACGGGGCCTCATCATGTCTGTCTCTGTCATTCTAACCTAATAACCATTTACATTATACGTGATATTATACTACTAATAGATCTTTTTACTTTAAAATATTCAAATATATTATCTTTAAAGTTATCTCAGAAAAAAAATCATTTACTTACTTTGAATTATTAAAATGTGTCCGAAACAAAATAAGGCGGCCTTGGTCTTCGTCGCGTAACTATTAGAGCTACGCGAAACAATGTACTACCTACCTGTGGTGGAATCTAAATCTATATGTACCTATTTATCTTGCGGTAAAGAATATGAAAATAGCGCAATCGTTTAGATTTCAATGTGAATTTTTGGCCGTGTTAAGTCGTTTTTTTTAGTTTCACGCTGTATCCCGAATTACGGGAAATCGTATCAAAAATCAGGGGAGATTTTTTTTTACACCTGCCGAGTAGTAGTTTCGTCAGCGTGTTGTCAGTGTGGTCTCAGTAATGAAACTATTTTAAATATTTAAAATAAATAAATCTGCTTCACGCTGTATACCGCACACAGGAGGGTAGGCAAAGGGAACCTAGTGTTAAGACAATCCGTTCCCCACTTTCCGCCGAGTTCTAGAGGCATTCCGTGTTGCGGAACTCAACGCCGCGCTTTGTCTCGACACCAGAGCGAAGAAATGAAAATATAAATGTAAATAAATATTTCATTTTCTTGCGTGGAGATCGAACCCACAACCAGTCGATTTTAAAGTCACACTTTGTGGCGCTGCACCACAACTGGCCTCAATTTTAAATATTTAGAATAATAATATTGATAACTTGTTAATAAATTTGTGTGTGAACTGTAAAATTGTATTAATAAAAAACTATAGATTAAAAGTGACGAACCAATTTTAATCCGTGCTAGTTTAAAAAAAGGCGGTCATGCGCATATTGCTAGGGTTCCGTACGAAAATTGGAGAGCTCGAGCTTTTTCTGTAGTTCAGGCTTAGCTTAGCTGGAACCCTTTCATCTGACCTGTTCTTCTTTTTTAGGATTTGACCACAAATATAAATTTTGTAGATTTTCGCTGAACAATACTACCTGTAGATATATATCAGCTGCCAAATTTCATAATTTCATGTTAACCGAAAGAACTATTAATTTTGATTCCCTTTATAGTATCGAAATACACGTTTTTTGCTATATAGCAAAATACTTTTTATATAAACGGTATTATTTTTTCATAAATAAATGAAGAAATACATTTTTTTTTTCAGGAAATCTTGGGGCGCAGGACGTTCCTGATCAGGGCGTTCCTGAGATAAAGGCTCTTGACAGACAGATAGACATACATACGGACAACAGTGCACAAAGTATAAGGGTTCCTTTTTTGTTTAAAAGTTACGGAACCCTAAAAATAAAAACAGGTTATTATCTATCGATGTGCAAAATTTATTTAAATACCTGTCTACATTTCTAAGCTCTACTTTCAATTTAATTGTAATATTTAGCAATTTCTGATGTTTCAAAACTACATGTTTGCAATTGGTAAATCTTAATAATGTTTTTGATGAATAGAGACATAAATGTCTATATTTTTATTTGTATATAATAAAGCAGAATTCTTTGATTATTTTTAGATACATTTACTGGTTTAGTTAACCTACTCTTGGTTTGGAGTTGGATATGGTATACTGGATGCGTTAGTAATCCTGTCCATATTTTCGAGATTTTATACGCATTGGAATGAACCTTAATAAAGTTAACACTTTATTAAGGCTGAAAATGTTTTTAATGTCGCTTAATTAAATACATATGTATACATTTGTGTGTAAATTGGCAAATTTGCATCTTAAGCTGTTGTTATCTTTAAAAAGGCCACCGACGTATCGTATTATACTATACTAAACCTAGCTACAATTAATAAATTTAAAAATAAAAATATTACTTTTTATTGCTAAAATGGATTTGTATTAGAATTCAACGGATACACAACACAATAATACCAAATCGTGTACAATGTATCCGTTCATTAAAATATTATATAAAACAATATAGTCCGAGAGGCGGCATATGTAATCTGTTGTATTACAACCGCCGGCCAACAAGAGTATATTAAACTGTGTTTATATTCTGTGTGCAGGTGAGTGCGGTGTTCGGTGGCCTGTGGGCTGTGGCTTGTGGAGACTTCACGCTTATTGTGTAGGCGCCGGTGGATCTGCGCTGACGCCTCGTCGCCCGCGGACCATCAGTCGGCTCGTTGCCGGCACGATACTTACACGTGCATGCCTCCCGTCTAGTGCCAATCACTTATAGTGTTCTCACTCTCCACTCTACGCCGACATGAGCGCCGGTAAGAGGAAGCTCTCGTTCCTTGGCTTTTCCCCACAAGTAAGTCGTTTTAATTTTGTTCGTTTCGATTCATGTATTTGTATTAGTTTTTTGTGTAGGTTTTATTAATAACTTTATTATGGTTTCGTTTTTTTATAAGTAGCTAGTTTTTAATCTGAACCAAAGTTTCTGCATCAGTGATAATTCGATATGCGTAAAGCATGGACGTGCTATTATTGTGAGATTTAAATTTATTTTATCGGCATTTATTTCTTTTTATTATTTAGTTAATTGAATAAATATATTTTTCAAAGTCGATTTTTTTTACATATTACCTAATAATTTAATTTCTTATCCTGTAGTGTATGTCGTAAAGAAATAAGTCAAGGTGTTTCTGATGTTACTTGAAGAATTTTAACTTTTATCCTTAACGCACTCGCAGTGGCAATTAAGAGAGATGCCCATAGGCGTTTAGAGGCCTTCACAAGAGAGATGCTCGTTATCCTTGTTCATAATTCACGGACTTTTATAATTATCTAGTATCAAGAAATGTAACATGCTGCATTTATTTACATAATCAATTCAATTCATATCTCATGAAAAATTAAAAAAATTAAATCAGCTTCAGGCTGTATCCACTCAGCAGAGTAGGCAGAGGGAACATGTGTTAAGACACTCCGTTTCTCAATTTCCGCCGATTTCTAAAGGCACTGCGTGTTGAGTGGCGTAACTCAAACCGCGTTTTGCCCCTACACCAGAGCGAGAAAATGAAACTCTAAATTTAAATATTGACATCCTCGAGCAGAGATCGAACCCACGACTAGTCGCGTTTACAGTCACACTTTGCGCCCCAGAGCCACGACAGGCCTCATGATATTTTCTTTTAAAGTATTCCACGCACTTGCACCAAGTCAAAGTAAAATGTAATAAATGAACAGACGAGGATACTGGTTGAAAACATGGAAAATAGGAGGGGATGTGAGCTAACTAAATAAACATTTACTTGTGAACTTAAGTTCAAAACTTTATAGTAGCAGATTTAGTCTGTAATATTAATTGTAATAATAATTTCTGTTTAGTCTATATATATATATATATATATATATATAT
>DWAN01005655.1:0-11069 GCA_018230445.1 Heliconius hewitsoni | reverse complement strand
AAATTTTTCATGGGAACGAACCCACAACCAGTCGATTTTGCAGTCACGCTTTGTGCCACCGAGCCACGACTGGCCTCTAATTTTTTTAATTTATTTATTAATATATTTGTATACGTTTTAAAAAGTAATTTTCAGCATTTATTGTTATTTAAATTCAACTCGTAGAGATGCCATTGTGGTACAGTGGGATTGTGCCTGAGTACACTCAATGGTTGTGGAGTTGTTATCCATTCGGGGGAAAATTAAAAATGTTTAAATCTTTACTAGCAGCCGCAGCATAATATAACTGTAATTGGTTGATTATTTTAGTGTGGTTATTTTTACTGTTATACATTTAATATTGTTTTTAATAGAAAAATAATTCGCTTTTCATATCTATCTAGGCAGGCGGTGGACATGCGCGTACGTCAAAGGTGGTATACACAGAAATTTTTGAAAAAAAAAATACCGTTTATTTTTTTGTTCACAACTCCCTCTACATTTCAATGAAAATCGTATGTACAGCTGTTTCAGAAATTAACACGGAAAAACAGAAGAAAAGAGTAGTTTAGCTGGACGACTACAGCACGTGTGGAAATTAAATACAGCCTAAATCAAAAATCAAATGTAGGACGATCATATTGTGTAGACCAGGTCTTATAGCTGCATAATATGATCGTGTACGAACAGAAAACTGTGAGTGAGATGGAAAACCGTTGCATACAAAAATATAATCTTAAACCACGTTTCTGCGAAAAATTCTTAAATAATAAAAAAAAATCGTAAATAAAATCAACGTACGTATTTCTAAATAAGAATCAATTGAGAGCTGTTGCTGTATCGCGAGGTTGATTTTACAGCAGTGCAGTTGAAACGTCCATGAGTCAATAACTCGTATTGGCTACGAACTGAAAAAGTTTTAACTCAATAAATAAGATACATTGCTTCGTTCTAACTTTTTCTTTTTTATGCTCAATCATGAACTCTGTGTTCCAGTTGTGTGAAAATTAAATTATGTTCAATTTAACTTGTAGAACCTCAAGTTGTAATTTTTTTTAGATTTTCAATTTTCTTAGTTAAGCTTGTGTACCTACGTTATGTACGTAATGTACGTAATTTTATGAATGTTAAGTGGAAATTGAGGACAGGAGCTCCTTAAGTCTAGGTTCACTCTATATATAAAACGTTGCTTTGTACTGTAACAATATAACCTAAAATCAAGTTTCCACTATGAAATAGAAATGCATAAATATCACTTAGGCGGTACAAACATCTATAAAATAAAATAAGTTTACATTGCCACTAATAAAGAGTATTGTATTTTGTTATTTCTTCACTTAGTGAAGCTAAAAACATTAGTCTCCCATTAGAAGTAGTTCCAACTCTCCGCCAAATTTTGGACGCATTGCGTGTTGAGTGGTGGAACTCAATACTCTCCCTCGTTCCCATAGCGAACAATTGAAAATATTTATTATTTAATTTTGTCCAGTGGACATCGAACCCACGATCTGTCAGGTTTACAGTCACAAGCTTATCCTCCTGCGTCACTACTGACCTCAAACATCTGTTTCCAAAAGATAAAATGAGATTACATCTTTCTTTGCAAAATATTTAAGCAAATTTAAACTGAAATTTCGTCTTCAAATAAAAAAATTGAAAGCCAACCTGCCTTTTTACTAATCTTGTACCCGAGTTTAAACCAAAATAAAGTTATTTCGCCATCGTAACTTAAAGTATGCCGCGCCGCGAAAATATGGAAAATATATTACCTACTAAATCAGTTGCATAAAAAACTTTATCCTGCACCAGTGGAGGTCGTTGCAAAAGAAGAATTTTTCATAATATACGAATAAAGAGCGGTGTAAATATGAAATCCGGAGTAAATTTCGTCTTTTAATGTTGGTTATTACATTTCGAAATTTATACGTTTAACAAAGACTGTTTTGTTTAAATGTGAAGCTTAACAGAGTTATGTATGTATATTTGTAATAGTACTTGATTGTAAATGCAGTGGTTATGGGTTTAAGTCCTCCTCGGAGATTGAATAACTTTAATTTTCCCGTCTTAGTTAAACAAACAGGGCGTTGATTTCAGCCACTATTACCATAGCGAGAAAGTTAAAATAAATAATTCCCCCGAATTGAACTCAAAACCGTCGCGTTGTAATTGAGACGATGTGCCGCTGCGACAAAATGGTTTCTATTATTAACAAATATTAATAGAATAGAATGTAGCTAATATTGATTATGTCAAATTCATTTTCCCAAGACAAATGTGTATATCCCGGCGTTGACTTTCGCCTCTCATCACGCAATGCTTCGAAAAATTCGGTGGAAAGCGGGAATCGAAGTGTCTTTACACTAGGTTCCCTCTAGCTAGCGGTCTAGCCGATAAATGTGTGATTCAGCTTGAAGCTGTATAATTGTGTATTATCCTGAAAGCAAACAGCAAATCATCCAGTTCGTAAAAACACTAAGAACCAATTGCTCCAAATCGACGCCTCTTTACAATACAGCTCAATAAGCGTTTAAAATTCTTTTTAAATTCCACCATTTCATTTTATACAATTCATCCAATTTACGAGCAAACGAACGGCTGTTTTAAATTTGATATTTTTTGACAATAATTATATAAATTTAATTTAGTGCCTAAAGGAGATAAAATAAATGTTCTTACGGATGCCTCTTTCTATCTTTATATAAACGTCGTGCTATGTTTTTTCTTTTTGGCGACGTGCAGGAGGATTTGTCTGAGTTAAGGCACTCAGCCTGAATCAGGGACATTTTGTGAGGAGAGTTGACCACAGAGTAACTTAACACTAGTTTCCGTCTTCCTATCCTGCTACATGCAAGAGAAATTAACAAATCTCGCTAATAAAGATATGAGGCGCCTGACATTAACGCGACTATTTTGGGTTTGATTCCTTTGAGCGGGTTGGGTTTGATTTCTGAGAAAGAATGCCAATATTTCGCCAATACCACTAATATTTTTTAGCTTCACGTTGTATTCTATATTGCTGGATGCAGCTTCCTATAGGCTTAGCGTCAAGACTCTCCAAACACTATTTTACAAAATTTATTTTTACCTATTTCGGTTATAATTGAACACTTTTATAAAACAGGCCAGCCGTGGCACAATAACACAAGCGTGAGACTGCAAACGTGACAGGAGTGAGTTATTCTACTCAAGAAAATGAAATATTTAATATTTACATTTCTTCGCTCCTGTATCGAGACAAAGCGTGGTGTTGAGTTCCGCGACACCACACACAATGTCTTCAGAATTCGGCAGAAAGTAGTAACCGAAGTATCTCAACACTAGGCTTCCTCTGCCTAAAAATAAAAAAATCAGCTTTAAGCTGTATCCCGCACACAGCAGGGTAGGCAGAACTCAACGCCGCGCTTTGCTTTGGCTCCAGAGCGAAGAAATGGAAATATAAATTTAAGTAAATATTTCATCTCTTCGAGTGGGGATCGAACCCACAACCAGTCGGTTTTACAGTCACACTTCGTGCCGCTCCCCTACGACTGGCCTCAACGATATATAAAACAAAAAATAAAAGATTTAATATTATCACGACAATTTATGTGACCACTAGATACGTGCGGGGAGTTTCTATTTTAACTAGAAGTTAGCTCTTGACAAATCCTACGTAAATTAGTCACGTGCCCAACTTGTTGCAACTTTGACACTTCTGGCCGAATAGGCATTTAATTTATAAAGAGATGGTCTTACTGCTATTGTCTACACATTTAAAGGTACAGTCTTTTAATGGTGGTTTTGATAGTAGTAGTAGTATATTAGTATATTATAGTAGTAGTATATTAGTATAGTAGTATATTACTTTGGTTAGAAATGGAAATAGTGAAAAATATCTATAACGGTAATTCGGTTATTATTACCGGTAATTAAGTTTATAATGATTTGTTTGTACTGTGATATTTTTGTTTCTTTTTATACAATAATTATACAATAAATCTCTGACAGTAGTCAGATTGACTACCCCGCTAGGGATGAAGCGTGAAGTTAAGGAAAGCTAAGTTAAGTTACAAAACACTCAATGGATGGTTTGGTTTTTGTTACCTAAAGTTATTTGGTTGTGTTTATTAATATTTATATTTTTTAGTTACATCTAAATTCAGGTACTTTCACACTTTGGGACAGAATAAAGAAATCATTAATTTTAGATAAATTGAAAATTAATCTTTTTTCAATATTAACAACAAAGGCTGTCAAACAGCTTTCATTTCACATAAAAAACTTTTAGTATCAAAAAATTCAGAATACAATATCACCTTTCAATTGAAGAAATTCCATACACGTGTTCAAAATCCGAAATATCAAATGTGCATTATTCATGCGCGGCATCCATCTTGCGAGCTCGCTGTCTACAATAATGCCTTGAAAACTGGGTGTGTTATTCTGGAACGCCATATTTTAGTGTCGGTTGATGGTACGCTTTAATATCGTATTCAGTTGTACTAATATTATCTTATAACCTAGTTTAGCTCGTTAAATCTCTTAATTGTGATATTAGTGAAATTATAGTTAGCACCCTGCATCCCACATACAGCAGGGTAGAGAGAGAGACCTAGTGTCAAAATATTCCGATCCTCAAGACTTTTGTTGTTTAGTTATTTTTAGTTCTAATTAAATTTTTATTAGTTTTATCATGGCACAAGTAGCCCTAGTGGCGTTGCGGCACTACTTTTAACTGTTATCATGGTGGTTGTGGGTTCAATTTCCGCTCGGGGGAATAAATAGTTTTTATTCTTCTCGTTTTGGTTACAAGACAAATGGCTGCGTTGAGTGCTATAAATTTCTTGAAACCTGGGTGTCGGTTAATTGTTTGCTTTAAGATCGTATACTTCTATGAATATTATCTTATATTATCTTATTATCTTAAGTCTTTAGCTCGGTAGAACTCTTCATATCTTCATATCAGAGTTATATTTAGCTTCATGCTGAAGCACGGTAAGCAAAGGGAACCTAGTGTGAAGTCACCGTTCCCCAAAAATTATATTGTCTAATACTATTGATTTTTTATAGTTTTTTATAATATGGTGGTCGTATCGCTGTGGCACAGCGTCTGATTGTTATCACGGCACTTGGGTTCAATTTCCGGTAGGGGAAATCAATTATTTTATTCTCCTCGCTCTGGTAACAAGATAATGGACAGACATTAATTTTTACTATGACTTTATTACAATATGTCACGAAAATAATTATTAAAATTAAACTTGCTATCAAAATATGGGAGTAAAAATTGGGTGGAAAAAAGGGTTCTTAATAGACTTTTTATTAGCACTAAAATACAAGTTGACTAACGTTGAATGGAGTCAAGTAGTTGTAGTTGATAAGATTTGCGGCACCTACCCATAGCTTGTGATAGCATTCAACCTAAGGACGGGCCTAATTCTTATAAAGCAGAAACACGGGACTCTTCCAGTGGTATATGGTTCCTAACCAGCAACGAAGTGAAACTATTTTCCATCCTCGTAACCCCACGGGGGAAAGAAGTGTAAATAGAAATCTAAATTTCAATATAAATAACTTAACTTTCAATTTATTCAATTTCTCGCTGAACTTTAAAAAGGACAACGAATTCATCATTTTTATTTATAGCACCAATAAATATTGTGTAGAACAAACTTCGATTCACTCAAAAGTTCTCAAAATTTTACGGGTCTAAGTTTACAGTAGTCTTGTACGGAGCTCGATAAGTCAATAACATTGGCTTTCAGATATAAAACTTTAAGTCGAGTATATGATACAGTGCTGTTTTTCATTTACATGTAAACATACAAAAATTATGTTGATGAAAATGTAAAATTCGTTATAATGCAATGGAAATTTTAAATTAATTATTAAAATGGTAGCCGTCATTTGTGTCGCAAAATTAATAATATATATATATATAGAGTGAATGAATTTTAAAATATAATTGAAGAAATCAAATAATAATTTACATTATTATTTATTATAATTATTTCATACTAGGTCAGTGTGGGTGCAAGTGCACAAAGTGTGACTGTGACGTGACCTATTATGAGTTCGATTCCCACTCGAGGAAAGCAAAACACCGAAAAGAGCTGCTCTGAGTTCCGACACTCAACACGCAATGCTTTCTTTCAGCGGAAAATGGGAAATGGAGTGTCTTAACACTTTATCCCTTTGCCTACCGTGCTGTGTGCGTAAAACATTTAATTAATTAAATATTTCTTTAAATGTATCTGTTTACTTAACGAATTTGCAATTAAAAAATATGAAATTAAATCGTATTAAAATACAAGAAAAGAAAGAACAGAATGCTATTAATTTTTCTAATATTTAACTTAACTAAGTATTATATTCATATCTACATAAACTAGTTCGAACCTTCACTAGATAGTACTGGCCCGCACTAAGTAGGTAGAACCAAATATCAGTAACTTTTTAACTTATAGCTACGCCACTTGCGCGACGCAGTTCTAATACTAAGTGAACTAAAATATTTATCAAACACGCCTACGGGCTTCATCCCAAAGTAATGAATTATGAAACTCACCGGTTATTAGTTAACTTTACAGGATAAACCTTGGTTAATTATTTATTGTTATTCAAACGAATAGATCGAAACAACTCAGTTTTAATGTAAAATATTGACTTTTGAAAGGATTATTTTGAAAGGAAAATATATATTGCTCATATAATATTGTGATAATGTAAGCTGATATAATTTATTATTACATGCTTTACATGATTTTATGGCTTTACATGCAAATTACAGGAAAATGCTAAGGAAAAAGAGAAAGTGGACTGCAACGGTCTCCATTTTACCTTTTTGAGCGTATCAGGATATACTGTGGAAACTTAATGTTAATTTAAGACATTCTGTCCCCGTCACTACCCGCTTGCTTTCGAGACATTGCACGCTGTGTGATGAAAGTCAACGCTACGCTTTGTCTATTGATGAAAGAAAGTTTTTTTTATAATTTGAGTATAATTATTCCCCAGAGACTGGATCGAACCCACAACTGTCGCAATTATAGTCACAGCGAGCTAGAATAATAATAAAAAAATATAATAATAATATAGAATATTTTATTCATTTCCACTTAAGGAAAAATATATATTTCATCATTGCTGCATCTATCTCAACTTTTAAAACATAAAATAATAAATAAGATTCGATCGTAAACCTTAAAGTAACTACTACTTTTATAGATGTATGTACGTTGCTAGATGAGACAAGTTTAATAGTAACTTTTATTGAGAAACTTCTTTATTGCTTTCTTTACTCATTACTTTAAATGCTAATATAGTAGCAATACCATTTCCGAGGTAACGAGTAGGAAATGAAAATAATTTCAAGACAATTCAATAATAAGTGGGGAACGAAATGGTTTTACAGCGTGATGCAGTAAAAAAAAATGTTTTTTTTTTTCACTTCGTCGAGCACTAATATATATTATTAAAATAATTTGTGTCATAAACGGCCATATTTTTTTTATGTAAATGTAGAAATATATTTTTTTTAGAAACTCCCCATGAGAGCCGTAGATGTGACTGACTATATGGTTTGAATTTTAAGTCGATATCTCCAAGCGTTCTTGAGATAAAGGCTCTTGACAGATACACAGACAGACAGACAGACAGACAGACGGACAGACAACAAAGTGACCTTATAAGGATCCTTTTTTTCTAACCCTAAAAAGAAGACAGACAAAGAGTGGCGTTAAGTTCCATCGCTCAACACAGTATATTTATCTAATTCCGATGAAAAAATATCTAGCTTGCCTGCCATAATATATGCGAGATAAGGCCTGCAGCTAATAAAAAAACAAACCAAAGAATATTCCAATGCACCACGACGGCATACATTAAAATAATTATAAAATGTATGTTATTAAAAAAAGAAAAACAAAATTACTGCGCACAACAAACATAATATTTTATGATCTATTTAATTCTACTATATAATAAAATTTTATCTTGACATTAATCTTCAACAAGACAAACTCCATTTTATTTCACTACAATAAGCAAAATAAGCACAATACGAGTAGGTATATGTAACGTTTCATAATATATGAGTATGTATCTAAGCCGCGTCAACACATAAAATTCTTAAGCACTCCTCTCGTAGAATATACTTAGGTCGGTATAAAATTATTTTATGTGCATATATATGAAAAGTATGCATTAACATACAAAAACTTAAAGAAATCTGTTAAATTATAAATTTTAAAGGCCAGGCAGTGGCGTGACTAAGCGCGACAGGTTGTGAGTTCGATTCTCTTATTTACGTTAGTCATATTTTTAAATGGCAAGTCATAATAATTTGATATTTTAATCAAAATTAAATCAGCTTCACGCTGTATCCCGCACACAGTGGGAACCTAATGTTAGGACACCCTATTTCCCACTTACCGCTGAATTTTGGCGGCATTGCGTGTTAAATGTCGGAACTCAACGCCGCGCTTTGTCTCAACATCAGAGCGAAGAAATAGAAATAAACATTTAAATAAATATTTCATTCCCTCGAGTGGGGATCGAACCCACAACCGTCGTGTTGCAGTCACACCCTAGTGCCCCTGGACCACGATGACCTCTACTTAATATTTAAAAGTATTTTTATGATTTTTATCTTTCTTTAATTTTTTAAGTTCTCATTAAATATCTATCTTGATTCGACATTAAATAGAGTATAACATAAATTAATATTTTATAACGCAGCAAATAATTTAAAATTTAATATCACACAAAACGAATTCGCACATTGAAATAACACAACAAAACTGAAAGCCGTCAAATACATGCCTGAAATTCTAAACAGTACCTTGAAATCACGAAATCGCTCCAAGCAATAAATCAAAAAGAAATCTACCCAATTGAAGACAGTATATATTGAAGAAAGGGTAACGGCCTTAGAATGTATCTTAGAAATGGTATAAAACTTTTATATAAGTACAAGTGATTAAAGGCCAGTCGTGGCGCAATGGCACAAAGTGTGACTGCAAAGTTGGCTGGTTGTGGTGGGTTCGATCCCCAATCGAGGGAATGAAATATTTATTTAAATTTATATATATTTCCATTTTTTTTGCTTTGGTGTCGAGGCACAGCGTGGCGTAGAGTAGACCACTCAATACGCAATGCCTCCAGATCTAGGGGAACGTGGGTAATGGAGTGTCTTAACACTAGATTCCCTCTGCCTATCCTGCTTTGTGCGGGATATAGCGTGAAGCTGAAAAGAAAGAATGAAAAAAGGTTATTAAATGTTATCTTTTTTAATTAAAAAGTAAATAAGCAAGTTTCACGCTGTGTCCCGCGTACGCAAAGTTAACCTAAAAAAAATACTCCGTACCTCACTTTCCAGTGTTTTTTTCGAGAATTGCGTGTTTATAGGCGGAACTTGAGGGCGAGCCTTTGCCTTGGTACCAGAGCGTAGAAATGAAAATATAAAAAAAATATAATTCATTCCCCCGAAAGGGGATCAAATCCACAACTGCCACATTACAGTCACACCTGTGCCCCTGGGCCACGACGGCCTCTGCAATCTATTTTATAAAATTAAAAACACTATATGTCGAAAGCCGTTACAGCAAACATCATTTTGCTTTTACAGACGGAGAAAATAATCTTCAATAATTAACTACCCCCGAATGGGCATTGGAGCCTACAACTGCCGCGTTTGATCCCTTCCAATGTGTCATAAGATTTATATTGAATATTTATTTTATATCCGTTTCAAAATTGCTAACAGTAAACAATATAGCAATCCTATATTCTATTTTTGTAATATTGAAAGTCAACAAAGTTTTTCATAAGCGATATTTACTAAAACAATGTTTTTGAAGTTACACAGAGTTTTTATTTAAAAATGAAAATAAAACAATGAATAGAAGTCGGATGTAATAAATTTGCTTTTGTTGCTGATCAAATACTATTTAAAAATTTATAGGTATAGATAATATGAAACTTATTCATGGTAATCACATTAGTATTAGTTATATGTATATTTATAATAATAGCAATCTTTTACAGTCGTAAACGCAACGAGTTGTGGGTTCGATTACCGTCCGAGGAAATGGAATATTAAATATTTGCATCTCGCAATTGCTTTCAACGACGCAAAATGCGGCGCTACCAGCAATTCAGAGAAAAACGGGGAACGAAAGTATCTTAATGGGAACGGAGTGTCTTAATACTACTATTTTCTTCTGCCTACCCTTCTATATGAGGGATACACAGCGCGAAACTAAACAAGAAAAGCAAGGATACGCTGAAAATATTTGGCTGCAAAAGATAATTTAAGTCCGATATCCCCTCGGTAGTGTATTTATATTTAACTACTATTTCACTTTCCAGCTGACAATAGACAAAGCTTGTTTGACACAACAACAATGCGAAAAAGCTACTACTAGTACTAAAATAACACTGTGTGGAGGTAAAGTGAGACATTGAGTAGAGACATTGTGTATTGAATGGCGGTACTCAACGCCACATCTGGTCTTGCTTACTAGAGCGAAGAAATGAAAATAATTCATGTTCCCGAGTGGGGATCGCGTCGCGTTTCTAATGCAGCTATAACCTCATAATATAAACATAGTAGGTACAGAAAAGGATTAAAAAAATTGTATTGTATATTTAAATCCGTTTACTATTGAAAGAGTTGTTCTAAGGCTGAAAATGTATTGAGAACGGCAATAATTCTAAAACTAGAACCTTATCGGTGTGAGGGTAGTTTTAAAATAGTCTTCTCGCGTTATTTATGGATACGATTTTTTAGGTATATTCGTTATTGCGTTTCAATGTACTAGCGAATATACGAGCGTACGTAGACTTGTTTAAGCCCTATCACGATAGGTACAAGGTGACCAAGAAAAGACTCTTGTTAGAGTCTGTTTGAGCGTAGGGGTGACTTAGACTCTTATCATTTAAAAGTTAAAACAATTCATGTAAATTGTATACCTGTACTAAATAGATATACAAATTATTTCCACAATTAGAGGTTGTGACGGCGGCAGGCGGTTAGGAGGGGCCGTGTTAGCGCACTCGTGTAAAAGAGGGTAGATTTAGGTGAAAATAATTATAAAAGCAGTAGAATT
>DWAN01005654.1:0-11070 GCA_018230445.1 Heliconius hewitsoni | reverse complement strand
TATATATATATATATATATATATATATGTGTGTGTGTGTGTGTGTGTGTGTGTATGTATATGAATGATTTTCATATTGTATTAAGGCTTGAAAACTTAGTTATTTAGTACTGTTGTACTAAACTGCTGTCAGTGTTTTATGTTACCGACTGTGATTTTCTTAGTAAGCTACTCACGTACTATTCTGACCACCTGCGAGGTAGTTTTGGTCCAAGACTTTAATAGTAACCGTTATATGGATTATATTATATGTATCCATATAGATTATTAAATATTTTTTAATCTTACAAGTTTGAAACCAGTCGTGGCGCAGGGGCACAAAGTGTGACAGTAAAATCGACTGATTGTGGGTTCCATAGCCACTCGAGGAAATGAAATATTTATTTACTTTTATATTTTCATTCCTTCGCAATGCCATCAGAACTGGGCGGAAAGAGAGGAACGGAGTGTCTTAATACTAGGTTCTCTCTTCTCTCTGCCTACCCTCCTGTGTGCAGGATATAGCGTGAAGCTATTTTATTTTATTATGCAAAGGAAGGAAAAATATCTATAATAGCTATATACATAATTGTTTGTTGCGATGTTTGATTGCTGTCTGTACATGGAAGGTATTTGAGAAAATTATTCCTCAATCAGTTATTTTTGCCATTTGTGAATATAATAGAACTCAAAATAATGTATTTATCTGTTTAGCTGTGCATTTGTGGACGCTAATCTCAGAAACGGCTTAACAGATTGAAATGTAGTTTTTACTGTTATATTTTGGCAAACTTCCTTTAACCTTTAGCATTTCTATTATTTTTAAGAATAAAATAAATATTTGTTTATTAATCCATAAACTATAGATGCTTGCGTTTGTTACTTATACCACATCACTTTGACATATTTAATATAATTTATGTCTACGTTTAGGCTATTTTCATTATAATACAGAACTTACAAACAAAAATGTTTATATAAGTGAAAATAACTAGTTAGCAGGTGTTTTCGTTTGTAGCGTAGTCGAATACTGTATAACGAACATTCCTGACATCGCTGAATCTGAGATCAGATTTGAATTTCTCTTCTGCATCTATTAATTAGTACCTATTATGCTGACTAACATGAAGTTAAGAATTTATGAACTATGCAGAATAATTTGTGTGACTGTAAATGCGACAGGTTGTAGGTTCAATTCCCATTCGAGGAAATGAAGTATAGATTTTCATTTCATTTCATCGCTCTGGTGTAGTCGCAAAGCACGGCGTTGGGTTCATCCACTCAACACGCAATGTCTTTGGAATTCGACGTAAAGGGGAGGAGGGAAGTGACTTAATGGAACAGAGTGTCTGAACACTAGTCTGGGAAGCTGAAAAAAATGTACTTATAATAAATAAAAAAAAATTGAATGAATAAATCTAATTAATTAACAAAAGTTTAAACTTTTGTTAAATAATTAGATTTATTCATATTTATTTACAATTGATATAAATAAAAAAAAATAAAGGTACGACATTCGTATATTTAAACAATTTAAAAAGAAAAATATTAAAGGGGCCTTATTACTACTTCTCTAACATATGCAAAAGTAAAAAAAATATGTTAGTTTCGTCAAAATTTTCTACCAGGATTACACCTTAAAACATCTTTGTCATTTTACAGGTGCCTTGTTTTAAAAATGGAACATCTAGCAGATTTAAGCTGAGGATATCCAGCAGCCGTAAGAATAAATTGTGTTCAAGTTGAGAAAAGAATATTTACAATCCAAGTTTTCTTTTATACCAGAATCTCCTGTTATTTCCGTTTATATATTTTTTATATAAATAACATAATATTGGTAGTCTTTATTGTAATAAGCTTTTACTATTGATATAAACATAAAAATATTTTAATCGAACACTTCTAACAGTAATCTTGGCAAATTTTCCCCTATTAACCGAATAATTAATCTATATAACAATCTAATCGACCATGACATCGATATCTTCCATGATACACTTATTGATTCAAAAAAAAATTAACGACAAATTGAGTTGTTATATATATACATATAATACGACGTAGTTATTATTGCATATTTAAATATTTATTAAGCTCCATGA
Source organism: Heliconius hewitsoni (assembly GCA_018230445.1). Classification (NCBI taxonomy): domain Eukaryota; kingdom Metazoa; phylum Arthropoda; class Insecta; order Lepidoptera; family Nymphalidae; genus Heliconius; species Heliconius hewitsoni. The sequence goes on along the minus strand of DWAN01005654.1, from coordinate 8,990 downwards.
ATTCTAATTGTGCTACGTAATTTATTATGTGCCTTATTGTAATATTCTAATCGTATAAATTGTCTTTTTTTAATAACGACTGTTTTTGTTTTAATAATTATATCTTTTAACTGTTTTTAATTGTAATGTCTAACTGTACTTAATTGTAATTTTAATTATTTGTTATTGTAATTTAACTTATTATGAGTGATAATTAATCGGGATTATTTTATGAATGCAAATATCAATTACAGATATGTACATATCTGTAATTGATATTTGTAACAGAACCAGAGCGATATATGAATTTTCTTTTAATATTACAAGTTACACGTATTGTTGATGTGTCAATAAATAAATAAATAAATATATCTTTGCATAATTTGTTTTGATTTTCCCCGTTGTTCTCTCTTTGATTCTGAGTGAGACTACACATTTTTTACGGAACAGATATTTTTTAGGTTATGTATATACGTTTCCGTAATCGAGGCAATAGTGAAGCAGAGGCACTAGTGGTGGGTTCGATTACCACTCGGGCTATTTAAATATTGAATATTTTCATTTCCTCGCTCTGGTCACGATGCAAAAAGCGGCGTTGAGTTCTACCATTCAACACGCAACGGAAGTCTTAATGGGGAACAGAGAGTCTTAATACTAGGTTCCCAGGTTTTTTCTGCAATAATCAAAATCAAAGTCAGTTGTAGGTTCGATTCCCACTTGGAGAAATTAACTATTAAATATGAAAATGTATATTTCTTCGCTTTGGTTGAGTTTCTTCACTCTGCACACACTGTCTCGATTATTCAGCGGAAAATTGGGAACGGAGTGTCTTAAGGTTAGGTTCCCTTTTCCTTCCTTACACGGGATTCTGCGTGTAGCTGAAAAAAAACAAAATAAAAAAAGATACTTACAATTTTTTTCTCGTCGCCAAAGTACTGATAGAGAGCAAAATTGCAAAGTTATCACCTGAAATATTGGCGCAACGTAATTACATGAGATTCACACCTGACAGAGTGAATTTCCCGTGTCGAAGGCACACTAATTGGCAGTATAAGGCAGACGTCCCGCCCTCCCGAGTCCGTCCCTCCAGAAATTGAATTAGCAACACCCTGTATTTCGATTTATACGTTATACCTAATATCAAACAACCCTAGCGTGTTTTTTGAGTATTCCAAATTGATTGGAGGGGGTGGCAAAATAATTTTGGGCTATGTAAATTGATTTTTTTTGTAAGCTCGCTGTATTGTTGTTATAAATAAGTTCTCGTGTTTGTCGTAGTGTTGGTTATTTTGTATATGTTGAAGTACTGTAAACGCGGCGGTTGTGAGTTCGATTCCCTCTCGGAGGAAAGAATTATTAACATTTTCATATCCTCGTTTTGTTAAGAAGTTACGACCTTCAGTTTTTGAACGTCAAATTATTTACTCCTGGTTCACAAAAAGGTATCATTATCGCTAACATGCAAACGTGAAGTGATTCCAGATTCACATTTACTTATTAGTGACAATAATATCTTTAAGGAATAAGGCAAAGCGCAGCGTTGACTTCCACACTCTATATGACATGCCTCGAGAATTCGGTAGAAAATGGGGAATGGAGTGACTTAACACCAGGTTCGTTCTGCATACGCCGCTATATACGAGATATGTGTATCATGCAGCAATACTTAAAAGAAAATATACACATAAGTGAACAGAAAAAATATTCAAAATTAAAAAAAAAGCTTTTTATCCGTGAAATACCGTCGAAAATTTTCCACCTTTGAAAAAAATAAATAAATATTAGATAATAATTTCTTATTATACACACATATTTCAATTCGTAGTTTCACGCTTCGAAAGACAATTTATAGAATCTACAAAACGAGAATTCAATACAAGGTTATTAATTATTTTTGTTATTTATGTTTATCGATACGCACTGTCGATTCATTTTCTACGTTCGATCGGCTCCAATTTTTACATGAAAATGTATAGGAATTATTCGAGAATATCAATCCTATCAATCGAAATGGAAGTTAGTGTGAAAAAGAGCAAAATGAAATTTGGCAATCTATTAAATTAGATGGCATCAATGGAGGTAAACACGGATGTGAAATAAATATGTATTTTATGTCTTTCATGTTCGAGGCTATAAAAATTATATTGAAGTAATCTAATTTACACTGCCTTCGTTTAAATTTGATAAATTATTATGATGTTACAATATTTTTACGTTCAATTAATTTTGTACGTATAATTTTGTAATATTACCTTTTTATGAAGCGACGCTTCAATTAACAAAGTATATTTTATATTATATTTATGTCTTGATATATTTTGTTTAAATAATTACTATAATAATAAATATAAAAAAAATTATAAAAATAAATTTTATCATACAAAAATATATGATTAAAAAAAATCTATTTCACGCTCTGTATGCGGGACATACAGCATGGTTGGCGTAGGAGGTAGAGTAATGAAACTCAACGACGGGCTTTTGCTTTAGTGCCAAAGCGAAGAAAGGGAAATATTAATAAATAATAATTCATTCCCTCGAGTGGGGATCGAATCCACACCCTTGTTCCCCTGCGTTACGACTTTGATAGAAATAAATAACAATTATTATCATTTTATTAAATAGAAATTCCTCGTAAAAGTAATAATCTATTTTCGTTTATTTCCATTTTCATTATACAGTTACTAGCAAATATATTGTTAGAAATGATTAAATATTTTTTTGTCTCGGTATGTTACTGCGTTTAAAATAAAGATTGTAAAGGTAATAAAATCTGTAACAATCTATGTTTATGTGGAATTATTTTATCGCTTACATAAAACATTCATAATAATAAAAAAAATATCCAATTAATATTATATTCCTTTGCAAAAGTTATTGTAAATGAGAGGATCGAATTATATTTTTTACTTTATTATGTTAAAATTAAAAATTAAATCACGCTGTATCTAGCACACAGCAGGGTAGGCAGAGGAAATCCTAGTGTTAAGACACTCCGTTTCCTACTTTCTGCCGAATTTAGGAGGTATTGCGTGTTGAGTGGCAGAACTCAACCTCGCGCTCGACACCAGAGGTAAGAAAGGGAAATATAAATTTAAGTAAATATTTTATCTTATCGAGTGGGCATCCAACCCACAACCAGTTGGTTTTACAGTCACACTGTGCCACTGCGCCACGACTGGCCTCATTTGATTATTTTTTATAAAATATTTAAGAGTTGATCCATACAGCAAAACGTGAGTTTTTGTTGGATATTGATAACGGCAACGGTAGACGCTTCAAATATTCACAGAATATTCAGTTACATATTTATTTTGAAAATAAATAATAAAATGATGTATATCCCAAATTAACAGACGTAACTTTTTGGCTTTTTTATAGATATTAAATAGTACGAGGTGGAACCATTCGTGCTATAGTCCAACTCGCACCTAGCGTAGCGTGGAAAATGTATAGGAAGTGTAGTCAGTTGATTTATTTCGATAAATATGATACGAGAGGACGCTTAGATAAAAAATAAGACACCATAAAACACTAGAGCAGTGACTTGTACAATTTACAATCTTCGCGTTTGACAAAATTATTTTAATAGGTAAAATGGATTGTTGTCGAAACCTAGTTAGAGTAGAATTTATCATTGTATGTACCTATAATAATTATTTAACCTGTATATGTTAGCGTTACGCTCTATCCCACACACAGCAGGGTACGCAGAGGGAACTTAGAGTTAAGACACTCTGTTTAACCTTTTTCGCCAGATTTTGGAGGCATTGCGTGTTAAATTTCGGAATCAACGCCGCGCTAATTAAGCCATTTATTTGTATCAATTATTGCTATGATATGACAATAGTTTTAATTAATTCAAGGAAAATGAAACTATAAAGAAGCGCACAATATTTTTTCTAACAGATTCACGGAAGAATAAACAATTCTCGATATCCTCCATAACCTCCATTATGAATAAAATTGCTTATTTAATAACTTCTACGTTTTATAGATAAAATAATACATTTAAAATGAAATATACGTGCGATATTTCTAAGGAAGGGTATCTTGGGACATAGGGTCTCCTTTGGATAATTTATAGTGCTTCTGTACGAGTAGACGTAGACTAATATTATTAATAGTAAGAAAAAGTTATAATGTTATTTTATGTTGCAGAAATGAAAGCAACTGTTTCATGTTCTGTAATATTTCTTCAATCTGTTTAAAACAACGATGTATTCGGTAATGCCTGACGTATCGGTTACTGTTAAGCAGATCAGCCTTCTTTTGATATAAAATAGGTTTACATTTCCACCTACAAATTATTTTGTAATTTGTAATTATTTCGCTTCGCTCCCTTGAACTGAGCGAGTGCATTTCAACTCTTTTTGCTCGCTCCGTCCTTTCATTCTGATTATGGTCCGTGGTACGTGGTCCTTAATGAGTTGAGCTCGTGGTGGAAACTGGCCTTCATATTATGATTATCTATATTGAACAAGCTGTAGTTTGTTGTGTGAATAGAGTACGATTAATTCTTAAAAGGAGCTAAAATTCGCCGTAGCGCAGTGGCACAGGGCGACGGTTGTGAGTTTGATTTCCACTCAGGCGAATTAATTATTCTTTTTATTTCCTCGCACCTTGAGTTCAGCCACTCAACACACAATAAGTAAAAAAATGGGCGAAATGTGGGGAACTGAGAACTGTACAATGCCACCGCCTTCCCGCTACCTGCGGGATACAGCGTGAAGCTAAAATAAGGTTATACATCATTTTTATTGCCTTATGTTTTTATAAAAACATACTGTACCATTTTTACTCTCCATCTGTTCTACCTGCACCACGAGTAACTAAAAGAAAGCTAAGAATCAATAAATTCCAAAGAATATTGTTTGCCGTTACACAAACCAGTCTTGAAATTCAATTTCTATCGCAATTTAGTTTATATTTCCCGTTCAATAAACGATATTATTACATTGTTTTGTTACGTGCTCAGTTTAACAAAGGCAAAAAGGTTAGTATTTATAACTTGAAAAGCCGAGATTATAGATCAAATAGCGGTTTTTATTTACTTTGTTGTATTAAATACTACCCCTGATTTTCTTGTAGCAAAGTAAGTTCCTTTTTATTCCTTATTTTCCATCGATTTTTTGGGGGAATTCCTTGTTAGGAGGTGGAACTTAACGCCGTGCTTTGTTACTACTTGATTTTTATTTTATTTTATTAATTTTATGTTTTAATTGTTATTAAGGCTTTGTTAGTAAAAATGCATCTAATTTGTTGATATATGTAGAAATTAATCCATATAGTATTTTTTTTTTGTGAAGGAATACGTGATCAATAAATTTCCTGCGTAATGGAGAAGGCAAAGATAATCAAGTAAGAAGAGATTTTTTCTCCGCTTTTCTAATTTAAAACATTGTATGTGGAAATGAGTTGACTTGACTTAACATTACACTTCGTTTTAAAGGTTTTTGGGTACAACTTTTTTATAGAATTTATCATAAGAAATAGATTTTTGCAAAAATGATGTACTTAAATAATTATAAAATAAATAGCTAAATTTAATAACTGAATAAATATAGATGTTTTTATAGATATAGTTACTATACTATTTTTTAAGCTTCATGCTGTAGCCCGCACATAGCAACACTGAGAGAACCCGGGAACCAACTGTTAAAACGCTCCGTCTCCACTTTCCGCTGAATTCTGAGGGCATTACGTGTTAAGTGGCAGAACTCAACGCCACGCTTTCCTCGAATAGGAATGGAACCCAGAACCTGTCGCGCTTACAGTCGCACTCGACCGACACGGCAGGCCTCTACAATATATACCTACCGTGAAGTAATAATAATGAATTTGTGAAGTAATAATAACTAAAAAAAACATAGCATAAAATTTAATTATTAATTTAATTAAGTGAATTACAATTTGCTACTTTAGTTTGCATACAGAATTTACCAGGAAGTTAGTTACTTTCGCTCGAGGGAAGGGCTCACGTCGTCTGTGCTGCAAGCCGAGCGCATGCAAAATCACGTGAGCCACTTCCACGGGTAGAGTGCACAGAGGCGTTATCAAAGTGATCTTGGACAATTAAAATTAATTATAATAAATTTAAAATTATTTATAATATATTTTAACTCAAAATTTACAAATACAGATGAGGCCAGTCATGGCGCAGGGGCACAACCGACTGGTTGTGCGTTCAATCCCCACTGGAGGAGATGAAATATTTACTTAAATTTATATTTCCATTTATTCGCTCTGGTGTCGAGGCAAAGCGCGGTGTCGAGTTCTACCACTCAACATGCAATGCAATGCCTTCAGATTTCTTCAGAAAGTGGGGAACGGAGTGAGTTAACACTAGGTTCCCTCTGCCTACTCTGCTGTGTGCGGAGAGAAGAGATGAGAGGTAAGTCGTGGGTCAGGAGTAGAAGCGTGTGACTGCAAAACGTGATAAGTTGAGGATTCGATTGCCATTCGAGGAAATGAAATATTTAATGTTTTCATTTCTTCGCCCTGATATTGAAGTAAAGCGCAGCATTGAGTTTCGCTACTCAACACGCAATGCTTTGTAAAAAACGAGAGCAAATCTGAATTCGGCGGAAAGTGGAGATCGGAGTGTCTTAACACTAGACTCCCACACTCCTGTACTGATTTCAGCGTGAAGCTAAAAAAAAAAGAAAATAGATTATATGCATAAATATGTGAATTAATAATTTAAAAAATAAGTTAAACGGTTTTATATTTTATAGTTTTCAACTCTCACCAGTTTATGGCATGAATTCATCATTTGATCAAAACATCCAAAAAAATATGAGTAATAAACTAAAGAGAATAGAAATTCTACATATCAAATTATTTATATTGTAATTTTTTTGACAGCGGCATGGTTGCAGGTCTGATTCATTAATCAATTATTTACGAATTAATTATTTTTGTTGAAGAAATCCTCGTCCTGGGAGAATAGTGCGGCGCTGATCCCCTGCCTTTCTATATCTATCTAAAAGCGGGATATCGCGTGAAAATAAATATATCTATGTACTAGATGCCGCCCGCGACTTCGTCCGCGTGAAAACCCTATGATAACGTAACAATATTATCAAAATAAGAAATATGGTAACTATGTATGGCAGAGCTCTAATTATAAGTCTATCGTTAGCTACTGCAGTATGCTCCTATTGTTGGAATTAAAAAAATGAAGGACTTTTCTTAACAAAATCACAGAATACCTTAAAAATGCAAGACTTATCTATTTAATTAAAATTATTGCTTAATAGTAATTAATAAGCAAAAGACAATTCTAATTAGCCAAATAGAAAAAAAGAACCAGGCTTCCGTGAGTTTAAAAAAAATAAAAAAATAAATAAGTAACATACAAAAAACAATCTGCCAATAACCTAATATTGGACCTGGATATTACGTCAATGCGTTTATAACAACTGAAAATACGCAAAACGGACACAACCGTCAACGACGTGCTGCTAGATCACGCATTCAGTTTTCAGAAGCGATAAGTGTATCTATTTTCAATTAGGAATCAATCCCGCGGGAACTCCGGGATAAAAAGTAGTCTATATATTATTCTGGGTCTTCAGCTACGTACATACCAAATTTCATCGTAATCGGTTAAGTAATATTTGCGTGAAAGAGTAACAAACATCCATACATACTCACAAACTTTCACATTTATAATATTAATAGGAATAATAGGATATATATCTATCCAATGCACATAATAATAATACATACTCTTCTTCGAGTGTAGTTCCTGAAAAATGGAAGACAGCAATCTTCCAATACATCTGAGTACGTAAAGTAAATATACGTGGAATTGGTAGTTTTCGCTAAACTAATAGGTCTGTATTCTATGAATTTTAAACAGGATCTTTCTTCTAAATGTCTGATGCCTCTTTTGATGATGCTGACAAGTCTGTTCGGGTCTGTTTTAAAATAAGTATGGATATGAATTAATTTATGTATAATTAATTTAAAGTAATAATTTTAAATAAAGGCATATTTATTTTATTTATGTTTAAAGGTAAAGTAATCAATAAATTGATTTTTATGGAATGTAAAAATCATAGGAATAGGTACATATTAACGCTTGAAAATGTTTAAGCCCGTCGTGGCACAGGGTTATAAACGTGCGACTGTAAATACAATAGTTATGGGTTCAATCCCACTGGGGGAATTATTTAATATTTTGTTTCTTCGTTCTGGTGACAAGGCAAACCGCGGAGGTGTGTTACGCCACTCAACGCGCAATATCTCGCTAATTCGGCGGATAGTGTGAATTTAAGGAGTGTTAACACTAGGTTTCCAGGTTCCCTCTGCTTATCCTGCTATGTGCCGGATACTACTGAGAACAAGCAAATAATTAATATTGCAAAAAAATCGAATTGTGTAAAGCTTAATTTGATTATATAGAATATTTTCAACATGTCTCAAGCAAGCGTCTCTCTCAGTCTTCCTGACTGATTTTAATTTTATGCTTATTTCTATAAGCTGATCGATGGAATCGATGGAATCTAATGAATAAGTTACAATTCTATCACATACTTTGCAGATAGAAGTTAAAGGTATACGGTATGTTCCCGCTGTTCCAATCACACGGCCAATTTGGTGGTAGCTCGATGTCCGTGTCTGTAAAAGAGTTAAAACGTTAAAGTTAAAGGCATCTTCACGTTTTCCGCATTGGTGGAACCAATGATTACAAAGAAGGAACCTAGTGTTAAGGCGTGTTATTTTCTACTTTCTTTGTGTGTTCAATGTCGCGCTTAGTCCATCACAGTGGGAAAATGATAATAACTTAAAAACAATCATTCCCCCGAATGGTGATGGAACCCACAACCATCACGTTTACAGTTAGACGCTGTCACCACGATGTGACGGCCATACATGTACATGTATACATTTTCTTCTTATATTTGGACTATTTTAAATTGTATTTATTAAATACTTATTTACTATTTGAGGCTAGTCGTGGCGCAGGGGCACAAAGTGTGACTGTAAAACCGACTGGTTGT
>DWAN01005653.1:0-11071 GCA_018230445.1 Heliconius hewitsoni | reverse complement strand
TGTGTGTTAAAGGTTATTACCAAATTAATGATTATATAAATGATAATACGCCTTGAGAATGAAATGCTTGCTCCAGTATGTTTCAAAGTATCATTGTCAGAAATACTAAAATGTGTTTTTGTATAAATGATTAAAAAAAAGCCCGTCCCATTTCCATATAATTTAATTAGGTTTCTTGCGCCAGTTCTTCTCAGGTCTGAGGTGTTAACTTTAACGAACTGGTAGTAAATTATTTGACGTTCTAAAAGTTAAGCATGTAACTTCTTATTTTGAATAAAATTATTACACTTTGACTTAGACTTTTTAAAGCCATTAGGCTTTTATGGAGTATTAACAGTCGAAAACAGTTTTCGCAAAAATGAAAACGTGATTTTTTTAAACAAAATAAATAATACAATTGTCATTTTAAAATAAACCGCCATTTGGCAAGAACGACGCACGCACACATAAACCTATCAAAGGGACTTCGATTTGAAAGTTAATAGTAAACAATTTAGGTTGAACCATAAAAAAAATACATGACATTTGTGTATATTTAGGTAGTAGGATGGGGCTTTGATCAGACAGAGTCTATGACTAGCGAACTTCGTGAAACAACAATGCCACTCGTTCCAGAATCAACTTGCATCAGATATGATCCCGTATTCTACAGCACTATGTTGAATGGAAAAAAGTTTTGCGCTGGATATAATAACGGTAAACTACATTAAATGTTTTACGTTACGCTTAGTATGGATTTGTATCCATACTAAGAAATGATAAATAAATAAAATACTAGTGCGATGTTAAGCTTTCAGTTGATAGCTCTATCCAATTGTGCTAAAGTGACATCTCATAGTGTTGTTCAACTGTAATAATAATAATAATAATACTTTAAACATACAGTTCATAACTGTAATTAAAAGATACACAAATGTGCAATGGCGGCCTTATCACTTAAAGCAATTTCTTATAGGCATTTCTTACAACTGTTGTATTTTCCTGACACTTACTAATGTTTTCGTAAAATTATGAAATATATAAACATATTTTTTCACTTTTTTTGTTGTGTAAATATTTATATTTATCCTATTTATAGGAACTGCAGCTTGTAATGGTGACAGTGGCGGAGGATTTGTAGTATTCGTGCCTGATGCTAGGATACCTTTGTATCCACTTAAAAGGAGATCTGGGGCCTGGTACGTTAAAGGCATCGTCTCAGTCACATTAGTCAAAGAAGATTTATCACTTTGTGATCCTAAAGCGTACACTGTGTTCACAGATGTACCTAAATATAGAAATTGGATATTAAATTATCTTAAATAATACATTTTTTAATTCAACTAGTTTTACCTGGTTCTATTTTTTTATGTTCAAAATATGGAAGACCAAAAAAAAATACTAAAGAAGATGGGCACTGCATAATAAATATGGTAACCTGAAAAGGTTTAAATAAAAAAAAAGATGTAAATAATATGGCTTGCATCTTTATTTAAATTTAAATTGAAAATATTCGTCATTCAAATAGAGTTTTGCAAGCACTGATGTATCTTCGCGTAACCATAACTACCATTTTGGACCTTAACAGCTTTTTCCACCTTATGTAGGATCTTGAGATTGTAGGATCCTGTGGGGCCTCAGAAGACTGTTACTGTAATTATGCTTTTACGATGTATAAAGGAGGTTCTTGAATAATTAGAATGGAACGATGGAAATTCTAGACCACTTGCGATACCGTTTACTCTCGAAGATATTTTTTTTGTATATTTTATATAATATAGCCAAATTATGTCAATCTGACGTAAAATTACTTATAAAGTTACTACTAAATACTTTTTATGTATTTTCATTTGAATAGCAGTATGTGGTTGAAGTAAAACTTTTACTTACTAATAATTTTATCAAATAGCACCGTGGATCTAATCAATATTTGCCGAAGCTGCACGGCTACAACTAACTATAATATATCCTAATTTTTTCATTCTTTGCATCAATAATTATATAATGATAGCGAGGAGGAAGGAAAATGATAATAAATCACCTCTGCCTATTAGTAAAAAGACTAAGAGTAAAATTAAAATATTGTTCCTCAAAATGAAACCGTTAATTAATCAAATTAACATGGCTTAAAGTAATAGTTTTTTAACATTTTACGTATTATTCTCGCAGATTAAGTAGAAAAATCTAGTGTCCAAATACTCCGTTCTTTTCGGCGTGTTGATTGAAGTAATTGAAAATAAATTTTCCCAAATGAGCATCGAACTCACAAGTATTGCGTTTACAGTTAAACATTTCCACTGTGCCACGTTAGCAACAATTTATAATATATCAATGAATTAAAACAAATTCTTATAGGTCAATCTATAAGAATTTTTTGTGATTCATTTTAAAAAACCTGTTATACGTACCGGTTTGAAATCATAGAGTCTTCCCAATATTTAATTTTCCTTAAACCATCATTTAAATAAAACTATTAAAAACCTCTATGTTTTAAAGTAAAGGATGATAATACAACTTTTATTATTATAAATAATACTAGCGTTCTGATCGCGGCTCCGCCCGCGAAATCATGACAGTATTCGTGTTTATATACATCATCTGTAGTGTAATTATAACTATTAATATGAAGGTTTAAGCACCTTGCACATTACATTATCGTAACTTTCATAAGATTGGAAATAAAAAATGTAACTTAAGACATTCCATATTATGGAAAAAGATTATTCTAGATAATGTAATATTTATAATATATTACACAATCTTAGGAGGCGAATTTTGCAAAATGGCTTCTTAATTAGCACCTACAAATTAAAACGTAAGTGCTAGGCACTTGAAGTAATGAAATTTCATACAAACTACCAACCCCTAAAATCACCCCTTATGGGTCTAATATTGTAATTTCTCATCTGTCAGTGTGTTAGTGAGCATCTGAATCCTACAAATAACGCTCTTGCAAAATATAGGACTCCTAGGTCTTGTAGTAACGAAGTTTCATACAAACTATCAACCCCCAAAAACAACTCCTTAGGGGTGGAATATTACGAACATCCATCTTAGTGACCTCCTTCGTCCAATAAACAAAGCCCATGTAAAATTTAAATCTCCTAGGACTTATAGCAACGAAGTTTTATACAACTTATCAACCCCGAAAACAACCCCTTAGGAGTCGAATATTACAAACTCCCATCTAGTAGCGAGCACCTACTTCCTATAAATAACCACCGTGCAAAATTTTGAACTCCTAGCACTTGTAGTTTCTGAGATTTCTTGATGAGTGAGTGAGTGACCTTTCAATTTTATATATATATAGATAAAGATTCGAACATAATAATATCATCACACAAACAGCAAACCAGATTTCAGATAGTTTATATCCGGGACTAGTACAGAGGATATTTTTTAAGATAAATGATAATAATTATATATATTATATATATACTATTATAAATAGATATACTATTATAATAATCTAACAATTTATTGCGAAATATAGTAAAGACATACATTTAAGACAACAAAAAATAATTCATGAAATATTTTATTGTGTGTGATGGTCGTGACTTTAAATATTACTCAAATTGGGTAGGGAATTTGTATAATTCAGTTGCCGCTATCACCAGGCAATGTCTCAATAAAGACATAATTGTGTACACTTGGTTCTCTGGCTTATCCCGAATATAGCAGAAGCGATGAAGAGATAAAATAAATAAAAATATATGTCTGTTACACATTAAAGCATAACTTCTGAGATTAGTCACACATCGCAATCGAACGAAGGCACTACGTCTCTTGAGCTTACACTCTACAAATGTGTAAAAAACAATAAAATGGCGGAATTGTTATATGCGTGTTTACTATTTTATTTATCGTTTATTCTAAAAAATGTTAGTGCAAGTTGGACATATTTAGATTTGATTTGTGGTAACGTATACCTCTCTGCCCAAGTTACGTATCAAGTACCTCATTATGTCGTTTATATTAATGATAATTTAACTAGTACGTCTGAGATAAGAGTGAAATTAGATAAAGGAGGAACCATTTTATTAGTAAGTTTTCTTTAATTTCCGTTTCGGTTATATAGGTGACCACTTATTATGAGAGGAATAAAGACACAAGTATCAGATATTAATGTACATACATATGTACTGTTTACCCTTTTTTGTACTGAGTACTAAACTAACTACGATTTTTTGTACTGAGTAATGTCAATTTGTTAGTCGAAGTGTCCGAGCTGTTCACACGAAAACCAAGTTCCACCAATACTGCATTTGTTATTGGCGGGTATTGAAAATGTCAAACATTTTCGAAAACTTTTCAACTACACTAGAATCTAGATCCTTGGACACAATCTGTTTACATAGCTTCTGATTTAGCACTATCGTGTTACAATATTGGTTTCCATTAGAGTCACGTGTTCATACAGAAACAATATATGTATACAGTGAGTGCAAGGTATATAGTATCATAGTCTATTCATACCTTTAGAGAAGATTCCCAGAAGTTCGACAATTGAGGAAAGCGGGTTTCAAATGAAATTACGAAGGCATCGACAGAAATTAATGTATTCTAAGAGCGTCTATAACTAAAAGAGCAAATTTTATATTAATTGTTGATAGAAGCATTTACATTTACAATAAGTAAATTCATTTGAAAACTAGCCAAGTCAGATCTTACACATAAATATAGTGTCCTAAGTTATAAGAACGAAGATCATTGAACTTGGCAGTTATTTACATTTCACTTCTTTTGTTGTTGAAGTCAACAACTAAGGCATATATCATAATATTAAATTTGGTTCTCATTTTACATTTATGTTTTTGACGGGATATCATTACTTGTTGTACGGAAGTTATGAGCGGGCAGTTCACAGTAAAAACAATACCAAAAATACTTATTAAGAAAATGTATAAAAATTTGAACCCGCGCCTCTTTAGAAACCTGCAGAGGAAAGTTATATTTCTGTTATATATGGTTTTGATATTTATTTATAAATTATTAAGGTACCCACAGCTTACGTCACTTTTATAATAAAAATGATAGTAAAGTAGGGTAAGTTAACATAATGCTGTTGTCATGAGATGATTGTAATTAAAGTAATTTTAAATTGATCCACTATCCACGTCGTCTTACTACGCCCGGGAACACCGTTGAACCATCTTGCATTTCCTGAGCTTGACTTGTTTGATGGCTTTCAGGATAGCAATAAATTCGAAAATGGCATAAGTATAGTGCTCCTCCTGTTCCCGTATTAGTAAAAAGTCTCTAGTCTACTCCTCCATATCTAGGTTTCATCTAATTCGTGTTGATCTACATGGTGCACCTTCTCAATAATTATTCTGTCCAATCAACCACTACTATCTAGACCTAGACCGCTGAACATTTGTTTATCTAGTATATTTTCTGCTATATTAAAAACCTCTTAGGTGTTTTTTATTTACATTCCCTTTCCTTCATTCCAGCAAAGCTTTTTCACCCAAATATTCGCTTTAATAAGTAAAGATCTTCCACTACTGATGTCTTGTAAATATTGAAATAATAATTGAATGAAAAAAAAAACAGCTTCACGCTATATCTAGTGTTAAAACACTCCGTTCCCCATTTTCCACAGAATTTTGGAGGCATTGCATGTTAATTGCTTGATTTTTCTGCGCTGCAAGTCTAGGGTAGACTTGAATATTTAAGTTTAGAGAATTCATTTAAGCTTAATACCTCGACGCGATCTCAAGATAAATGACGACTGTCCGTCTGTCAAGACGACAGTCGGACAGACCTTCAACAAAGTAATTCTATTAATTTTTTAATTTCTTCCCTCTGGTAATTAAGACAAGATCGTGGCGTTGAGCTCTGCCACTTAACAAGCAATGCCTTGAAAATTCAGCGGAAAAGGGGGATTGTCCCGGGAGGAGGTTGATTGGGGGGAGGTTCTTTCTGCCTACCCTGTTATATGCAATACAACGTGAAGCTGTAAAAAAAATAAGCAGTTTATTTCTTTCTTTGCAGGATACTGATTTACATCCTGCGAGATTCATAAGTGATCCCGATTTAATAAATAATATTTTCACGTTCATAGTGCTTAAAGATACTAAATCATTCAGTTTTAGAGTTGCAGGGAAACCTGCTCCTGAATACCCACCTCATATTATAAGTTTAAAGGTAAACGGCGAAGAGAAATGCACTACACCTAAGCTAGTAAGTATTTTATATACAATTTTCGTTAAACAGACCTCCATAATAGCAATACGTTTACTTGTCTAGTATTAGCAATGTCCAAGTCCTATTTATTTATTCATTTTTCTTCTTTTGTTTTAAGTTTTTATTTTTTTAGAAGGCACGACTTAGTTCAGGCAAAGTTGAAGAATATTGGTCCGCTGCGCCAGACCAATTTTGTGGAAGGCGAAAGATTTATAAGAAGCACACCGAGCTGATTGTAAGCGGATCGATCACTAAATCTGGCAACTGGCCCTGGCACGTTGCTTTGTATCATCTGGAAAAAAACCAATTAAAATATAGATGTGGGGGTACTCTGCTATCTAATGTTCTGGTGCTAACAGGTACATCGCATTTTTTTGTATGCAACGTGTAATAGGATAGGCAGAGGAAGCCTAGTGTTAAGACACGCCACTTCTCACTTTCCGCCGAGTTCTACGGGCATTGCGTGTTGAGTGACGGAACTCAACGCCTCGCTTTGCCTTAATACCAGAACGAAGAAATTAACATATTAAATGGGCGTGGGCGTCGGGCCCACAAACTATAGCAATTACTTAAAGAAAAATACGAAAACAGTATTTAAAAAAAATGTTACAAACTTATAGTTGTAATTCACTTCATTGGGTGAAATGTGAATACAAGTGTTACATTCCGTTGTCCAACAATCCTAAAATTGGTAGGTTCATAAACCTCAGTGGGCGATTCTACTTGAACTTAACCGGTGTTTTATTATAAATCACAGCGTTGAGTTTTAACACTAAACACGCAATGCCTCTAGAATTTAGCAGAAAATTGGGAATGAAAGTGTCTCAATGGGAAAGGAGTGTCTTAACACTTACATACAGCTTACGTGATACAGCTTAAACCTAAGTAATTTATTTAAAAAATATATTTAAAAAAAAACTGTTTTATAATTTACAGCTGCACACTGCGTTACAAAACGTGGGGCGAAAATAAACGTAGAAGCAATCAGTGTAGTTCTAGGTAAATATACTCTTTTCGATGCAGAGGCTACGACTCAAGATAAAGAAGTAAGATATTGTGATTTTTTTTACCTTTGCGCTGTCTTTTGCACATTATGGTACTAATGTTAAGATACTCGGGGGAAGGTGGGGACCTTCCCCCGATTTTTTTGATTGCATTGCATTTAAGTGGGTGGGAACACAACGCCGCGCTTTGAAATGATATGAAATCTTTGAGTCTTTAAGAGATAGACATATACTGACTCGCTGACTTTTTTACATTCCTCAGCCTCGAACATTACGGTCAGTTTTTTTATAAATGTTAGTACAATGTATAGTCAACATTGAAATAATGAAATAATTAATTTAACATTTTTTCTATTTTTAATTCAGTACTTTTTGCAAGCAATATTAAATAATTACCTTAACTTGTTAAGTTACGAGTACCTCGTGGCACAGCGCGACTGTTGTGTGTTCGATTCCTCAAACTATTTTCATTTCATAATAGGATAATGCGCGGCATTAAGTTCCGCCGAAAATTAATGTTACTAACTTAACGTTATAGGGTGTGATTCGCTTATTATATTAATTTGCTTCTAGTCTTGATTCATGCTAAAGTAGTCAAAAAATATATATAAATCCAAAATTTTGAGTTCTACTCTCTCGGTATATTGATAGATTACTTAGTTTTTTTTCCTTTACATATTCGCCAGATCAATATAATACGTACACAATCTACATCTAGGTGTTCCAAATACTAGTCCACGACGACTTCGACTACAAAAAGCTAAACAACGACATCGCCTTAGTAAAGTTGGCCACCGAAGCAGATTTCAACAATTATGTACAACCAGCGTGTCTGTGGTTCGACGACGTCTATGACCAGCTGGACTCTTACGAAGTTAAAGGAGCGGTAAGATGAGGGAAATGTGTTCAAAAAAATCAGCTTCACGCTGTGTGTGAGGGAACGTAGTGTTAATACACTCTCCGTTGCCCATTCTCCGGTGAATTTTGAAGGCTTTGCCTGCTGAGTGGCGGAACTCATCGCTTTGCTTTGCCTCAACACCAGAGTGAGAAATGGAAATAAATTTAAATAAATATTTCATTTTCTGGAGTGGGGATCGAACCTACTTTGCCCCCTGCTCTACGATTTTTTTTAAATAGGATTATTACTAATTTACTTTTAGATTCACATAGATACTCAGAAAGAACGAAGTATTAAATACCCCGATCGCTATTTTCTGCTTAATTTTTGGGTGGAACTTAACGTTGCGCTTTGTCTTATCAAAACAAGAAAGAAAGTCTTATGAAAATAATGCAAACTCTAAGTAAGTAGGAGCGAAATCCCTAACTAAGTAAGATTGTACCCACGAGCTTTGCCTTCACAGTTACACGCTGGACCACTAAAGTAACAGAAGAAGAAGAGAAGAAGAACAGAAAGAAGAAACAGTACTAAATAATCATTTATAATATCTTGAAATAAATTAAATTATTCATTTAACATTATTATAGCAATGTTTTGCCTTCTTTTTTATTTTTTTGTTTTTCTTTATTGGTACGTTTCTTATTTTTTCTAGGTAGTAGGATGGGGTATCGACCAGAACCAGTCTTTGACAAACGAACTTCGCGAAACAACTATGCCATTGGTACCAGAGTCAGTGTGTATCAGATACGACCCCGTATTCTACAGTACCGTGTTGAATGGAAAGAAGTTTTGCGCCGGTTTCAACAATGGTGAGTTTTAATTCACAAAGTAATATATATTTTATTTTATTTTATTACAATTCCCCGCCCTGAAAGTTTTGTCAGTCAGACAGTTCCGCCATTTGACAACAAATATCTCGAAAATAAAAGGGAATGTGGGGTACCAAGTGGCTAAACATAAAGCTCCCCCTGCCTACCCTGTCATGCGGGAGACGCGAATTGCTTTTTTACATTGTATTACTTTACTGCATACACTTAATTTTGTTATAGATATACCTAATTATAACTTACGGTTTTACTTTATTAATTTCTCCTCTAGTTATCACATAAATTAATTCCTATCGTTTCACCATGTTTCAGGAACTGCAGCTTGCAACGGTGACAGTGGTGGTGGGTTTGTGGTTTTTGTACCTGACGCCAGGACGCCCTCGTTCTCCTACCCGCCAGAGAGCAGGCCTGGCGCCTGGTACGTCAAAGGCATCGTATCCCTCACTATAGCTGGGGAAGACTCTAAATATTGCAGTGCGGACGCCTATACTGTATTCACTGATGTTGCCAAATATAGAAATTGGATATTAAAATATCTTAAATAATGTGCATTTTTTTTTTATTCTTATTCACTACGTAGTGCGAGTTAGTTCACCTATTATAGTTGATTGTTTAACCTAATTAAACTGAGAGCCCTGGACCCCTGAGTCTATTTGAGAATCTTTTGCCTTTAATTATATTTACAAATAAAATACAGGATAAGCAGATTTTAGGAGTATATTTTTACAAACAACAAACTTTTCAAAGTGACAACATTGCACACGCCTCATTCACGATTTTTTTCTAAAATAGCTTAGTGCTTGTGAAAAAAATCCAAAAAATCTAAAGCTTTGACCTCCGACTTAACCTTAAATTCATTTAATAACATACATTTGATTTTATATATGATATGATTTTATATAACATATGATCTATTTTTTTATTTTCTTAACATTTTCTAATAGTATAATATATAGTATTCTTAGTAAATATTCCTAAAAATGATAATCAGAAACGGCAAACTAATTTAATGCTAATTACATATTAATTGACGTCACAGATTACGAGTGTAAGTATATTATAATATCATTAGAGTTACTGATGTTAAAGCTAATTTTTAAACTATTGTAGGCCGATATCAGTGATCTTTGATCCGTGTAGGGTTTCCATGTCAAACGTTTTAAGCCGCTCATTTGAAACACTGAGATAAAGACTAATATTTTTTTATACATTTTTGGAAACCCGACGTTTTGAACACTTTGCAGTAATCCGTAAATTCGTCAACTGTTTTTGAATTCCATATAAATCCTACTAATATAATAAAAGCGAAAAATTGTGAGTATTTATGGATGTTTGTTACTCTTTTACGCAAATACTACTGAACTGATTACGATGAAATTTGGTATGTAGGTAGCTGTAGACCCAGAGTAACATATAGGCTACTTTTTATCCCGGAGTTTCCGCGGGATTATATAATATTGTTACGTTATCATAGGGTTTCCACGCGGACGAAGTCGCGGGCGGCCTCTAGTTTTATATATTTAAGGGAAGATATTTTTCTTATACTCTAGGTACAAACATATATAAAAATTATTCTTCTGAATAAAACTAGAAAATGTTACGAATTAAAAAATATGTTCTAATATAATTTAATTTTGGTATATGTTACTGTAGTTTCAACTCTCAAATCCAACGTCTAATTACAAAAAAACTCTCAAATTAGGAATAAATTATGGAAAGTGCTGACGTATGGTAACATTGTATTTATATAATAGTCATATACACTTACTATTTACTAAAGTTAATTTTCTAAAATGTTTTCAATTAAGAAGTTACAATTTATATTATTGTTTTATTTTATAAGAAAAATAAACGCTTACTATCCACCATGGAGAAATGGAACCTCCAACCCTGTTATTTGGCAAACGCGATACTTTTGTAAAAATAACAGTGACTTGGTTCTCTCATATAGAGTGCAACCTTCTAGTTATTATGTTTGGATAAATGAGATACTTGACACTGGAACGGAAATAACGGTGAAATTTGATGCGGAACCCTCTATATTTGTTGTAAGTTATAACCAAGCCCTCTTACGCTATAACTGGTAATTCCATAAAATATATATACATATTTTATCTTCACACTTTAGTTTTAGTTAGAGAAAACGGAGCACCAACCGCTACGTAGCGTTT
>DWAN01005652.1:0-11073 GCA_018230445.1 Heliconius hewitsoni | reverse complement strand
AGGTTCCCTCTGCCTACCCTGCTGTGTGCGGGATACAGCGTGAGGCTGATTTTTTTTTTTTATATTATAAAAAGCAAAAATATACAAAAATTTCGAAGCAACCATTATTTATCATTTTCATATATATAATAATATAACTTTTTACATCATAATTCAACTTCTATAAAGGTAAGTTAAAAATATTTCGTCCAGGCCTTTTAAAGTTCCGAAAGAAAGTTTATTTGTGCCCAAGCATATCCCGAGGCACGTAGAGAGCTGCTTGCTTCATTTAGGATGAAACTTTCTTGTTTTGCATTATACGGAGGCGTAGGGAAAGTCACCCTAGAGATCTGAATATTTCATAAGCAGAACACTGTCGGCACATCCCTTTGCATTACTAAAATGGCTTATATGTTTAACAAGGATAGAAAGCGTCAACTATTTTGTTTTTCTTAATTTTACTTTAAGATTAATATATATTGTTGGCAAATGTGAAAAATATGGTCGTAATGATTCATATTTAATAATTATTTATGCTTAAAGAATAATCGTGGTCGTTCGCCATATATTACTTACTATGTCTACAAGTACCACCACCAATAGCTTAAGAACTAGAAGTGTTAAAAATTATTTAAAATGTATATAAGTGATGAGACTATGGCAGCTGTTTACTAGACTATAAATTTTAATAAACTTAAATTATTTTTTCAAATTTACTGGGTAGTCTATTTTACTAGATAGGTGGGCAAAGAGAACCTAATTTCAAGATACTCTGATCTTCACTTTGCGGTCAAACTCGGGACATTGGATGATAGGTGACGAAATTAAATACTTAGCATTTACCAGAGCCATGAAATAAACATATTTCGTTCCCCAGACGCTGTTACAGAGCACCATTTCTATTAAATTATATGGCTCTTTGTGAATTTACTACATATTTAAGTACCATTACCTAAATATATTTAAAATTAATACATTAATTTAACTAGAGACTTGATAAAGAAACAAATAAATAATCTAATTTTCACATTTCATTAATTTATTTTTACTATATCCGGCAGGTGTCGGTACCAATGAAAGCTTTTCGAATAAAATAGGTTAAGTAAATAACTAGATTGCCCAATAGGCCGATTCAATTTCAGCGGCTTAAAATGGAGTTTGCATTTTGTCTGATTCAGCTTTTAATTAACATTGGTCTGACCATTTTGCTTAGATAGCAAGTGGTATATTTCATAAACGGTTAAAAACAAATTAAAGTTTTGTTTTCAAACCCTGTCTACCTTACCACTTTATAAATATTTCGTTTTGTAAATTTTATTAATTTATAATATTTTCACTGCAAATGAGTGGCAGTATAATTGACGTTACCAATATCGAACAAGCACCGCTTGCAAAACATGCAAATTGAATGTTTTATTTTGGAATATTGCTTGTAAATACAGAATTTACCAATAGGCAAATAAAAACGAAGTGTTTTTTATCCGATGCTGCCTTATCAATGACGACGGTTCAAGGCTCGAGAAATTTATTATTACAAGATAGCTGCTGTGAATAAAATCTTGATAACATCAACGTCGTCGTCTTTACTTTACAATTTATCATTATATATCAGTATATCTTCAATCGTTTCAGTATTTTTAAATAATATAGTATAACAGTCTACAAATTATTTTAGCAGAACTTTCTTGGATTTTAAAAATGTTCATGAGTGTGGGTCTTGTGCGATATTAACATCACATTATATTATTGACTCCTTAACCTAATACATTCATGAAATTTGACGTGAAACATATAAAAAATAAACGTTTTACGTTAAAGTTGTGATTTCATAAGAATGAAAGGTAGTTTCCTAACCAAAAACAGTTGTTAGTTTTATATCTCTGTCCGAAGCACAACAAAGAAACATCGCATTTCAATGTTTCGCTATCAGAATTTCCGCGTCGATGGCGCTGTTGTTACTTTTGAAAAATAAACGGGACTGCAACAGGCGAGCTTTGTAGTTTTTCTTTGTGGTATTTATGTTTGGCAGCGATTGCCGATATTGCTCTTTATTTCCTATTTACAACTTTTTAAATAATGAAGTAAATATAAGTAATTGTCAATGATTTACCGTTGAAGCCGTCGTGGCGTAGTGGCACAAGAGTGTGACTGTAAAGCGACGGTTGTGGGTTTGATCCCCGCTCGAAGAAATCAATTATTATTAATTAATATTTTCAATTCTCTTGACACCAAGGCAAAAGTTCCGCCACTGAATACGCTTTATGCAATCAAACACTCAAAAAAAATAGTGGAGTCTAGTCTAGGTTCCCTCTGCCTACCCTGCTATGTGCGGAATACAGCGTGAAGCTGATTTGATTTTTATAATAGGTATATTTATTATATATAGCTAACTGGGAATAACTAATGAAATAAATTTTAAAAGTAAAAATAAATAAAAAAGTATAAAACAACATAAAACTATTTTCTTTTCTTTATTGTTCTTATCATTTGCGTAATCGTATCCTTACATAATTCTAACTACAATCTCATTGAGTTATATTCCGTTTACATTGTATGAGTAATAAAGCTTTTTGAAATAGGTCATAGGTAAGATCGATTTCACATCTAAAACCCTTGAAGAATTGCATCTAGTGGTCTACAATGAGCTTCAGTTTCGCAATACGCCATGAAAAGATGCTTTGAAGTATGGAAATCATATAAATTTATATTGTGATTCGTGCGTTTATAATAGAAAATAGGAAGTATGGTTTAAGTCTTTTTTTTTAAATATGCATTTTTTGATGTTGTGTTCTTATGTAGGTACTACAATAGTAGTATTTCAAATGTTGCTATAATATGCCACGCCATGTTAATTTTATTTTATAATTAATGAATTATTTAATATTTTATGTATGTATTTATAAACTTTATCTAGTTAATATACATATACATTTGCAATGTTAATAGAAAAAAATATAAGCATTTTAAAAAGTAAACGCATTTGCAAAGACAATAAAATAATTAATTAAAAATAATTTTCTGTGGCAAAAAGTGAGTACTTTTGCTTTTATTTTATTTTAGTCTTTTCCTAATTTTTATTCCGTTTAGGTCTAGCTGATTATACGTCATATGTCTTTAAATTCAATTGTTCCCTTTCATTGTCTGGGTATCATAAAAAGCTCAGACAAGCAGACCAGCAGAGGTTCAAAGCTTCTTAAGATTTTCTTTATTTTATTATAATTATTTATAATTTTAGTATCACTATTATAATAAAAAAAAATTTTTATACCTGTAAAAATTTCAATCCATGCCTATATTATAAATTAGATAGTAACTTTGTCTGTCTATCTGTGACGCAATCAGGGCCAAACCGCTGAACCGATTGTGATAAAATTTCATATAAAGATGGTGTAAGTTTTGGACCTGTGCGGCATCGCCCGCTACTATTTATTTAATGTTATTTAAGTGTATTTAGGAAAAGAGGGTTAGTTATTTCAGTTCGGTTAACTACACCGTTGTTATACACTTAATAAATCGTAATTTTTTTTGGGATTTTATATGATATTGCTCAAAAAAAAAATCGTAGCTAATATAATAAATATTTAGTTATTTTATATAGTATCTACATAGATACTAAACTTGCTAATATCAATTATTTTTTGTCACAAAACGCCTTATTGTGATTTGATAATAAATACGGTGGTATTTCTGCAGCACTCCGGTTCGATGGCGTTCATTATTATTGTTATTTAGTTATGTAAGGCTAACTAAAGAAATACACCGTAATGTTATATAGCCTATATCACTTCTGAGGCATGGTAAAAAAGGTGCTACTCGATATATATCTATCACAGTTATTTAGATTTTTGTGTTTAAAAATAAGAACAATTTAATCTAACATATTTAATCGGATAAGGAATAGAGTATTATTTTTTATACGATTAAATGTGTTACATTAAAATTGGCTTTTAAACCATATTACAGAAATAAATATTTCATGTCATGGTCAAGCCCTGCGTAAATGTTTAAGTTACGCTAAAATCATATATTGTAACGAACATATTGTAATCCTTCAAAAATCTAAATAAAACTCAGCAACAGCATAAATATATATCTGCAAAGAGCATTTTTTTTTACTGTTCTATTATAATATAGATTGTATGTCGTGCTACTTTTAATTTTAATACTTTGAAATATTTATTTTATGTTGATATTATTGATAATGTTACTGGTATTGTTTAATTTCGTTTTACTAATATTTATACGTTTTCCTATATAAAAAATATTTTTCTTATAAAAAAGAAAAAGAAAAGATGTGGCCGTTTACATTGCAAAAAACGCGTATTTCGACACTGTAAAAGTAATCAAAAATGATAAGCTACATACGGTTGTCCTAGAAATCCAGTTTTTTTTCTTATATTAAGAAATTCCTATAGTTATTTTTACTTATTTTGTATGTGCATTTCAATTACTCAGATATTTTTTTTTATTTGCCTCTACTTATCATTCATTTTCAGCTTATTTAGGCGTATATTTTTTTACAAATCCTATTGAAAATGAAAATAATTAAAATAAATATATTTAATAAATATTCGTATAGCTCAAGCGGGCGAAACGGCCGCTAGTAAAAATATAAATTAATTTTGTACCTATTACTTTTCAATTTAACATCGTATAATAATATGAGGGTTCTGCCCTAATGTCGTAGAGACACTGATGAATCTGTATCAAATTATTTGCGTGGCGGCGCCGTGGCGGATCTTTCATAAAGCCACAGTGTATACTATTTGTATGGTTGCCAAATTACTTTACACAATGTAATAAATCTCGGTACTTTGTGGAAATTTTATTAACGAATATCTCTGTTTTCTTTTTCGCCATTTTTATTAATCAAATATTACCTATAATTATTATGTAATGTGATTTATAAACTTTTATGGTAGTTGAAAATCTACTTTTCTACGGTCTTTTATACGATGCATATTCTTAACATACTGTAAAATTATAGTCTATGGTAAAATGTTATAGGTATAAGGCCTGTCGTCGGCCAATAATCTAGTTAGGGCGACCGCACGCGCTGCCGTCGGCACGCCGGCACCGCATCGCCGCCTGATCGAAACGTAATTGGGTGTACTCACCTGCCATATAACCGATTATAAAATAATAATTTAATAACTCTCTAAAGCAGATTAGCTTTAAAAGGAAACAGTAAGCACAAATATAAATAAATTTAAAAAATACTATTTTAATTATTACAGAACTCCCACCCATTCAATTAGTGGATAATTCTGCTGTAGTGAATAAACTGTATGATAAAATGTTATTGCCTATAGGAACTTGTTTTTAAAGATAAATATTTTACTTCTATGATGAATCTTGAAATATGTTTTAAATGTAGTTAAATGCTATTATTCAAAAAGATATATTACGAGTAACTCAGATTTTAGTAATTGTCGTTGTCAGCCACATGCTTGCGATCTAAACTAACCGTGTGCCTTGTAACAAACTCAAAGCACAAGTCAAATTGAAATGTCACTCTATCAAATTATACCAACAGTGTTTCACGTCGCGTAACCAAACGTCGCACTGTGGACTTCATTTGTGTAGCAAACTGAATATATAATAGCAATGTGAGACTTGCGTTTCATATAAATTAAAATCAACTCGAACTATACGCTGAGAGCAATATTCATTACGAAGATTATACATTACGATAATTGCAATTATGATATCTATATATTAAAATTGTTAATCTGTTGTAAATTACTAATGTAGTAAATGTAAACGTACAGAGCCTATTAATTTATTGAAAATAAATTGAAATGTGGTTTTAAGGTAACTTTTTACTATATTATTTCACCATAACAAACTACTAGTACATAAACTTGATGTAGGTTTATGATATGTTTATGAAGAGAGCTGCTTTCTTTACAACGATTTCTACTAAAGGCACATTCGAAAAAATATTATGATATGTACATGAAATATTTAGAATACTATTTTGTTTTTAACACTGTTATCAATTTTTTGTGCAACATGCTTTGGTTAGCCTTCGTTTGGCCTTCAATAAGCATTTTTGCTTTTTGTTTGGTGTTCAATAATTTTGCTTGAAAAGCGATTTCGTCAACCATGATTGATAAATCATTAAGCATTTTTAACTTAAAATATTTTAAGTTACAGCCATTTGTGGATAAATTTGTGCATTTATGTATAAATATAATCTAACGGTAAATCCTTTTTAATACTTCATCTATACTTGTTAAAAGATTAAAGAAAAGGAAGACGAAAAGATTAACGTCAACAGAAACAGACACAGACACTTGACATAAAGTGGAAACTATTTAAAAATACCCTCTATGCTAGTAAAGCTTTGTTGTAAGAATAAAGAGGGAATGAGTAAATAGTGTCAGTCAATTCCGGCGTAACTGGAAAGCTTTCAATAGCCGTGCCGATACTGGCCTTGTCCGACATTCGATAAACAGAAGTTAGATAACTCGATAGATACTCATAGCTCGTGTAACCTTTTACCTTTATCCAAGCTCCGTATGAATAACACTTTAATTTATAAATGGATTAATTTTCTTAAGTAAAGTAAAAATACTCATTAATAATAGCACTTGTAATTAAAATAATAGAAGTTGTTGAGACACTATTGATATAAAATTTTTTAAAAATGTATATATGTAGATTAAGATGTTTAATTACATTTTGTTTCATTAATATTTATTTTATTCATTCATTCCTCATCATCTTTTGCTTCTGAATTTTCTTCTTAATATTCTTTGCTTTCTTGTTTTTTCTGTTTTGTGAAGTTAAGGGTGTTGTGTATTCTAAATGGAATTATGTCAAATGTATCAACATTTTATTTTAAGAAAAAAATTAAATATACGTAAACTTTATAATAATAAAGAAAAGTTACCTAAATGCTCCAGAACAATAATATTATTAAAATACTCTGATAGGGTTTCCACTCTATTGAGTACATCTGTAAATTCATAACGATTATTAACAATTTAATCACTAAAAGATCCTATATATTTTTGGAATGCTTAGTGACATTTTTTTACTTTACGAAGATGATAATATATTCATATTTTACTCCGTCCTCCATTTGGCACACATTTAGAGAGGTTGTTTTTATATGGTGGACCCAACTCCACGTTTTACATTATCAGAATTGCCCACACTTACCAACATTATAAACATTAATTTAAGTGTGATTTGTACCAACAGCCTTCGTGCAAAAAAAATCGACTCGACCTCCCAGCTTAGGGGGATGCGTTTATTATGTAAACTTTTTCATTTATAACAAGCTATGATATAAAAATATTGTTACTGACCTTTACTGTCCACATTCAAATGTAAGTTTCTAGATTCCACTAGAATTCAAAAAACAAAATTAAGAATTAGAGTACCTACTATTGAATTTGATTTACGATATTATATTTAATTCATCAAAGCTTCAGATTAATATGTTCGCATCGAATTATTTGTATTAAAAATTTAAATTAATTATAAGAACAAACGTCAAATATTTTTTTAAACTTACATATTTTTTCCACTTCTTCGTCAACTAGAGATATTCCTACTAAAATTTTATTATATTTTTAAAAATAAAAAAAATCATAAGATGAGTAAAACATATTTGATGTAAAAACTTACACATTTTTCTAAATTGTATTATTGCAAGCGTATGTTCGTCACTTTTGTGCTTAACGGCAATATCTTGGAAAGTAATTTTATATACATAAATTAATATTAATAATAATTAATATATTGTATTAGTATTAATAATAATGTAATAAAATAATTATCAAGAAATTGTATTGTTACATTGTAGTATTGTAGCAACTAATGTCAACTTTTTATCTCAATATAAAAAAAATCTATTAATGCTGTATTATAATATTTTTTATGAATTTGATTTCTGAGTATAAGTCACATCACATTATGGATGCCATACATGCCATGGGTACATACATGAAACATTTTGTAGCCATATCTTTTAAGAGTTTTATTTTTAAAGTATCATTGGTGATAATAATAATAATATTTGTACTTGTAATACAATTATATAATATAAATCGTTTATATTTTAATTCGAATTTCTTATTTTCTAATTATTTTTTTCTAATTACCGTCGGTTTTGGTGTTCAGATTAATCTCGCTACAATTCGCTTTTAGTTTGCAAGAGTCAAGATCTGCTGCGTTGTCGCAAACATAATTCCAACGACAAGTTCGTCTCTCTTTGCTAGCTTTAGATTTCACTAAAATTTAAATTTAGTTTGATTAATGAGTTTCATAAATTTAGAATTCATTTTTAACTGATACAAATATATTGAATATATATTATAATTTAACTTAACCTTAACTTCACGCTTTATCCTTAGAGGCGTAGTTAGAGAGAACGGAACCAAACGCTACAATCTCTACATACTTCTGTCGGACAGTCCACTGTTATTAACCTCTTCATAACCTCCGAGGGGTCCTCATGCTTTTTTTTTACGTGACCATCGTCCAGTATCTTTGATACTGTGTTTTCGGAGGTCAACCGAGGTCTCCGTTTATATATTATTATTTTTCTATACAAATTTACCCATTTTAAAAAGTGAAATTGCTCGCGATTCCTATAAATATTTACTGAACACCTCGAAACCATGTTACTAGTAAGTATATAATATTCAGAACATTGAGTGGTAAAAAAAATGAAGCGCAAATTTTCTACTTAGTTTACCCTGATAACAGAAACAACAACAGAAAGAGCAAGATAATTTTTTAACTAGATGTACTGTTTGTGTTATCTATATATCAACCACTAAGGTGAAAGACGTGAAATTGAATTTACATTGCAAATAAAGGTGGTGAAATTTATATATCAAAGAAAATAACACTAA
Source organism: Heliconius hewitsoni (assembly GCA_018230445.1). Classification (NCBI taxonomy): domain Eukaryota; kingdom Metazoa; phylum Arthropoda; class Insecta; order Lepidoptera; family Nymphalidae; genus Heliconius; species Heliconius hewitsoni. The sequence goes on along the minus strand of DWAN01005652.1, from coordinate 2,221 downwards.
AGTAGAAAATGTTTTTATTAATTAATATTATTAACTATATTTTTAAAAATATAACGGATACTTATGATACCGTTATTTTCATGCTATATTATTTAGCGATGACGGGTGGTTTAGTAGCTTTATTATTTTATACACCGTAGAGGTTTTTTTTTATTCTAGAATAGTAAACGACTTTTAATTATTTAAATTAACTTGACTACGGCCATACTGTACTAAACTCACGTAACCGTATAAAATTGCTAAAAATGTTATAAATACCGTTTTATCGGCCTACTATTTCACCTTCGTTCGTAGGTCTTTTCTTAAAAATCTTGTTTATATTTGCTGGTTTGCGTTCATTCTTACCGTTTTCCTTCCCTTTTTTACTGTTGCTGCGTCGTTTATTTACGATTAATTTTCTTGTTTTACCTAATTTTTTTGCTAAAGAAATCCCTAAAAACATAATGTTTATATGTAATTATGTTAATTTTTTATTGCTATATTTAATGTTAAGTATTTTATACTGTTACAATTCTGCTTCAATTTATAACAACTGTTTGTACTCATTTTTCGGAGAATTGCTGCTATAATTTCCAACCCCTCCTTTACAGCGTTATCGATCAAAAGTTGTGAGAACTGAACAAACCAAATGACTATACTATACCAATTTGATTTGACTATACTATACTGATTTAAATAAAAAGACTTATGAACATTTAATATATAAAAACACAAACTCTAATAAATACCTCGTCTTTTTGCCTTTTTTATTATTTGATCAGATGTTTTTGTTATAACTGTAAAAATGTAAGAAATATTTTGGGATAAAATAGATTTTTTAAAATCTATATACTATTTAACTAAAGTTGACATACGCTTGTACTGGCTTTTTCGGGGGTCATTTTGAACTTCGACGAATTGTCCTGTCATATAAGTTATAAATACACATTATACTTTCATTTGCGTTAAATATAAGAACATAATAGACGCGTATATACCAGACTATTTTGACAATACCTCTCAGAAATTTAGTTTTTCTTGCTGGAGTTGACGTTTCTTCAACTGGTACAAAATCTATAACTTAAATTCTTTTATTTTTAATAATAGGCCCAAATTGGGACTCTAAAATATTTTATTTAAATAAACATTTTCACCTTCTCCACTTAAAGCCAAAGCTTGTAAGGCGTCAATGCTAGTTACATCATAATCTGAAATTAAATATAAATTATATTCACATAAATATTATAATGTAATATATAAATATTAAATGGTTTCGATTTACCTGTTAAAGTAACTATTCTCTTGTTTGTTAGAACTGAAATAACATTTTAAATTATTACCATTATAAATAAAGTTGTGTTCCCTTTTTAAACATAAATTTGTTAATACTTACAAAAAGCTTCAAATAATTTATCTGACAGTTCTTGTGGGTTCCTTGTAGAACTAACAAAACCTTTGCCGACTAAATTAAAATAAAAAATATTATATTTTTCATTATTAAATTATTTGTATGATTGATTAAAAATAATGATACTTACTTCCTGGATCGTTAACTGAAATAATATGTTCGTTTTTAGTTCGAAAAGGATCGCATATATATATATATATATAATAAGCATTAGAGCGTTCATTAAGTTACTTTATAGTTTTAATTTCGGTTCAATCTAGTACAGAATAAATTCCGAAGTAAACACATTGTCGTTATTAGTATTTATAGGCCGCTGGTGTAACATTAAAATGCCTGGTATAGCTATTATATGAAATTTTATGAATGAAATTTATAAATTTCATTTATTTATAAATAAATAAAACATTTTTTTTATTTGTAACTCCCACACAAATTCTTCAGGACGTCATCAATGTATACACATGTAACCTAGATAACGTTTACTTGTACTGCTTTCAATTTTATCTATTTATTTCGATACGCTTGGTCAGTTGTACGCAATTAAATACCACGATGCTTATTATTGATGAATTTGATTACATTATAATACCTTTCTGCAACAGTTTGCTTGCTATCGGTAGCATCTCTTGCGGTGTGAAAGTGTCACCTGTTGCAAAATTTTAAGGCAAAATAATTATATTGTAGTTAATTTAAGTTTTATTAATTTTAAATATGGTTTTACCTGCCATTAGAGGTCGCCCTTCTAAAATAAAAAAAACATACATATATATAGATATATCAAAGGACATGTACCTGACTGACTGAGGTAAGACGCACGCACAGCCGTAACCGCTG
>DWAN01005651.1:0-11074 GCA_018230445.1 Heliconius hewitsoni | reverse complement strand
TGAATTAATTATATTATTTACCTACACATTTTAATTCTGGTATGGATCGTTACAATGTGATACAACTGGCTAGATCAAGTATTAGTTAAAAGTTAAGGATTTTTAAAGAAAAAAGAATCGGAATACTTCTCTCACTATCGTTGTTTATTTACAACTCAGTAGAGAATAGTAGAGGGAAATCTAATCCTTATTTTTCGCCCGACTTTCGAAACTTTGCATGTTGACTAACTAAAACTACTAACGTTTAAAAACGTCAATAATATGTATACTATAGTCTTATTCATACTATGGACAAAATAATTTTTATTAAGCTATGAGAAAATTTGCTTTGAATGTGGCGAAATTGAAGCCGCTTTGACAGTGGGGAACGGAGTTTCTTAACACTAAGTTCTTTCTGCCTTCCTGTTGTGTTGATTTATTATTGAAGCCACTTCGTCCATTTCCAAGAGTCCTGGATTAAAGTCGCGTTACGTTTAAATTTTAAAACTACGTAATAAATCATATTAAAGAAATACAAAAGCACAAATTTTGTGGGATACCACATTTGTGCACTGAATTATACTATACGTAACCTACTTATAATACGAGTTGAGGTTCGGTTTTTCCTCATAAGGCTGTATAAACTGTGAATTGTTTCGAGCATTCTGCATGTATATACAAATGTCTTTTAAATTGTGATTACAAATAGAATGTATTCCAATTACTTTTGATTATAAGCCTGACTGTTGTAGGCCATTAATTATTTTCATTTCCTCTCAGAAAAGGATTATTTGCAATTTAGCCAGTAGTGGCGCAGGGGCACAAAGTGTGACTGTAAAACCGACTGGTTGTGGGTTCGATCCCAACACGAGGACCACCACGCCTTCAGAATTCGGCAGAAAGTGGAGAACGGAGTGTCTTAACATTAGGTCCCCTCTGCCTACCCTGCTGCCTGTGTGCGGGATACAGCGTAAAGCTGATAAAAAAAAGAAAAATGAACAAAGACTAAATTTAAAATTTGAGCGGAATGTCAAACGGAGTATCTAACCTGCGTAATTCAGCTTTAGGATAAAAACAAACTACAACACAACTCCTTAAGAAACATCTACAGCCAAACCATAAAAAGAAAAGAAAAACATAGTAACAAAATACACTAGCTCTATATTTCACGGGAGCACTTGAGATAGATGCTCTTTTATAGAGGCACCTTCATTATCGGACACAATGAAAAGGGGATCACGAGCGCACGTGTCACAAACATAATTATGAAAACGTGCTTCCCTAGAAAAACAGAGAATACGATACAATATGCAATATATTTGGTTATTTTTGTTAGGTTTTAGAGATTAGATTAGTAAATATTGAGAATCGTAGCTTTAAATGTAACTACTTTTTTTTTAGGTGCTCTGGCGAAAGCTTGCGACTGTAAACGCAACAGGTTGTAGGTTCGATTCCTATTTTTTTTTTTGGTTTACGCTTTATTCCGCGTATAACAGAGTAGGCAGAGAATCTTAGTTAATTTGGTGCTAAGAAATTCTCCAGATTTCGTCTTAATTGAAGACATTGCATTTAAAGTGCTGGTGCTCATGTCGAGATTTTATATTATCAGTTGATGGAAATAAAACTACTTTGCTACCTCCCAGGGAACATCGAACTTAGGCCCATCACACCTACAATCATACGCCACCCCGCTAAAACTCGATAAATTCCTAAAAATTTTTTAGCGTTGTATCTCAAACACAGTGAGAAACCTGGGAACCTAACGATAAGAGAATCCGTTTCCCATTAGGAAAACTCCAATCTCTGCTTTCTGCTGAATTCTTGAGGCATTGCGTGTTGAGTGGCGGAACTTAACGCCGAGATAAAGCATTGCCTCGTTAGCAGAGCGAGTAAATAATTTATTACCCCGAGAGCGATCGTAGCACTCTGATCTATTGCGATTCCAAAAATTGCTTAAATAAAAAATGCTATTGTCTAAAAATACAATTTTTTATTTCAAGCGTTTCTATACTAGAGTCATCACAGCGAGGCGTGAATTTAAATCTCTATCCTCACGAAATCAACAGGAAAGTTTTACGATTTATGTCGAAAAAATTTCCTACTTTTGTTCCCTTACAATTTTTATTGAATGAAATAAAGAAACACGTTGGACCTTTGTTGAATCTTCTCTTGTATAAGGCTATTCTCCGTAATGATGATTAAATTTGAAATTGTTTTTGTAATATTGATGTAATAGTGGGACCTATATCTATTTTTTCTTTAGATCGGAACTGAGAGAATAGTAAATAGTATTTTTGTTTAATTCCCATGTTTTTCCTGTGAGACATTTCATTCTTTGCTTACTGCCTGATTTCATAACATTACGAGTGGCTTAAGTCAACGCCTCCTAATCCTATGGTACTGTTATTTTTAATTCTTCTTAAAAAATAAATTAAATCAGCTTCACGCTGTATCCCGTAACCTAGTGTTAAGACACTCTGTTCCCTACTTTACGCCGAGTTCAGCAGGCATAGCGTGTTGAGTGGCGGAACTCAACGCTGCACTTTGCCTCGTTACCGGGCCGAGAAAACAAAAATATTAACTATTTTATTCTCCTAAATGAGAAACGAATCACAACCGTCGCGGTTACAGTCGCAAGCTTGTAACCCTGCGCTAAGACGAACTATTTCATTTGTATAATCTGCAAAAGCAAAACTTAAATAACGCTCTTTGTTATAAAAGACTAGAAGAAAACAGAAGAAAAAAAAGAAATTTAATAATACTTAAAAAAAGAAACAATGGGATCACAAAAAATATAAGAAAAAGATAAAGATCATGACGTAATTAAAGATTGCTTGCTAGTTAACAGAGTTGCAGATGCCGGTACAAACATGATACACCCCCAGGACCCCTCCCCCAGTATCCTTCCCCCCAGTACCCCCAGGAAGAACACACTGGGAAGTGCAATTCATGTTTAGACTTCTCAACTTTGGCACCGTTACAAACATTTACTTTAATTTTAAATTGCAACTCTTGGCAATGGAAACAACTAAGTCGTATAACATGATTTACGATTTATTTTATGTATTTCAAAATGATTTATAGCATTTTATATTATGTGATTCTTGAATCTGGAATATATTAGAGATTGGAATGTTCGCGTTTCCTTTGACGTGTGACTATTGACCTATTTCATTTTAGTTATGTAAAATGTAGCGCCTTTAGAGCGTAGCTGTTTTTATATAGTATATAATAAATTGGTAGTACTAGTTTTGAGTATATATTTTTTTTGGAAAATTTTGTGACGTTATATTTAGCTTGTCTTATCACTTTCTATCTGGGTTCGCGTTTTGCCTCTGTTCCCCATAAGTTGGCTTACTCAAGCTCGAGTTACTTCGAATAGAGTGTCAGAACTCACCGCCGCGATTTATTTTTTAAGGTAGGTAAATGAAAATAATTTATTCCATCGATTGGGGATCGAATCAACAACCATCACGCTTTCCGTTAGATGTAGCCAAACTGCGCTACGACGGCATTACATTTAATTTTCCTCATATAGTAATATGATCCTGTTGATCATATTTTTATACATAATTGTAATAAATAAGAATTATCAAAGTAATTGTGCTATTAAATCCACTCCATCTACTATAAAAGTATCTATTCAACAAATAGACCAAAATTACTTTTAAAATATTCATTATATATTAAAATTGTTACCTTATACATACATTTTTCCACAGTGTATTCAGAATTCAGTTCAAACCGCAACACGCCAGTCAATGTAACCACCTCTCGTAACTGGCTTACTGGTCTCAAACCTGATATTATTTATTAAACCCACAATATAGCCTAGAGGCGAATCGTGGCGCTGTTACAGCTATAAACCCAATAGTTGTGGATTCGATTCTTATTTGAAAAATGAATATATGTAAATTAATTTAATTTTCTATGATGATATGATATGCTTTATACTAAAATAAAGCGCGGCATGAGGCTCCGCTACTCAACATACTGTCTTGATGTAAGGCGAGTTGTAGAGAAAAGAGTATCATGATATTACTTTTTCTCTGTCCTACCTTATTGTATTTCTCTGCTTTCTCTCTTACTATATATATTTTTTGAGCCGCGGGAAGCTAAACAAAATAGCCAGTTGTTAAGAGCTTTCGCCTTATAAAAATAAAAAAGAACAAAGACATCCATTAATTACACTAAGTACATAAATTATCTTTTGTAATTATATTCTACTTTCATGTTCCTTTGAAGAAAATTCAAATAAAACTCACTTAATATTGAGGTTATTTGAATCTTTTTGGGCTATAATTAAATGTCAATACACGATATTACTAGAATACTGTAGTATTAAAAACAGTTACAGACTATAAAAAAGCAAGATGAAATGAAATTTACATATATTATTAAAATAATCAGTTTCACGCTGTATCCCGCACACAACAGAGTGGGCAGAAGGAGCCCACCCTGGACTGGAGGAGTTCTGGAGGTATTGTGTGTTGAGTGGCGGAACTCAATGCCGCGATTTGTTAATAAAAATCAGCTTTACGCTGTATCCCGTGCATGGCAGGCAGAGGGAACCTGGCGTTCCCGTTCCCCACTTTAACTCAACACCTCGCTTTGCTTCGACACCAGAGGAAAGTATAAAATATATAAAATAAAATATATAATTTCCTTGAGTAGTAATCGAACCTACAATCAGTCGCGTTTACAGTCATACTTGGTGCCCCTGCGCCACGACTGGCTTCATTGATATTGTTGATTTCTATATTTCATTGATAGATTCTAACTTTTAACATACGTAATTTGTAAATTAAAATAAATTTGTGTATTTTTAACGTATTTAAAATATTATTCCACTTGTTTGTTGCTTGTTGTGTGGTTTAGAATACCATATCCTAGTAGTGGTCAAAGCTGATGCTAACGTACACAGGTTCAAATCCGTTTAAAGCTACGTTTATTTTGCTTATTTTTATTTATCTCATCCTAAAAACTTGAAGAATAAATTTTTAAAATTCCATATACACAAAATTATTTCTCACGTTTCCAACTGACTAAACTATTAAACCAAATGGTAGATAATATTCTAAATTCTCACAATGACTTTCATCAATCCAGCGCAACCCAATTTAGGTAATCCTTAAACTAAATTAGGCGTTCCAATCAAAAGGTTCACCACACCACCTCTCCCCCATAAAATATGCAAGCCCGTTAAGGAATTACTCGCTTGGAATTTCGTGTCGATGTAGGGATAAAGCTGTAGGAAGTTTTAACGTGTTATCGCGATCCTCATGTCAGCCGTGGATTTTGCTTTTGTATCTTGGATACCAGGAATGTCAAGATGTGGCCCGAGAATTGCGGTTGTTTACGATATTTTTGTTTTCCTTTTAGAATATCGTGACACAGTGGGGAAATTTGTTCATAGAGGGGGTGGTTGTGGGTTTGATTTCTTTTTTTTTCGGCAACACAATGCGGCGTTAAGTTTCGACACTCTAAACCTTATGTTTCGAATACAAATAGTGTAGAATGCAGTGTCCTGACACTAGGGTCTCTTTTTTTTATTCAGCTATTCGGGAAAAGCTGTAATTTTTTTATTCGAGGTGTTGGCACCTCTTTATACTCTTTTTAAAATTATATCTCTTTAGATATATTCTATCTTCGAAAAAAAAAGGAGATATCTAGAGGCCGTCGTGGCAAAGGAGCATAAGGATGTGACTACAACGCGATGGTTGTTGGTTCGATCGCCACTTGAGGATATTTTCATTTCTAAGCTCTGGCACCAAAGAAAAAACCCGACGTTGAGTTCCGCTACACTACACGCAATATCTCCATAAATTCGGCAAAAATTAGAGAATGGAGTGTCTTAAGCACTAGGTTCGTTAAATATTTTTTCTTTTTTAATATGTGATCAAAAATGTATTTCTATAGCTAACAATTTAACAAGGCTAGAGGCACTATAAGAAATAATAATTTCATACAAAAATATAAAAACATTTCCTCAGAAAATAGCAAAATAGTCTAACAAAAATATATTTATTAAGAAAATCTGATAGAAACGCTTGATTTAACAAGAACACTGGTATCTAGGTTTGCCAACGGTGCAACACTTTAGTGTAGCACCGTTGGCAAACCTAGATACCAATTACTGCTAAAATTTGGACCTGAACAATCATTTTGTAGGACAACCCTCGTACTGTCGCCAATGATAAAGTAAAGCTCATTTCGTATTTCTAGGTAACTTTTCAATGATAATAATATTTTGAATCTCTGGATATTAGAAGAATTATATAAAACTTGTATAGACAATATAAAACATATTTTATTGAGCTGTACGTCTTTGAAGTCACTGTGAAATTTACTTATTATAAAGTTTATAGATTTTAAAGTAGATGGTACAAAAAGAAACTGGTAAAAATGCTAACAGTTCTGTAAGTACGTAAAAAATCGATTTAAATGTAGTCCATTCTTGTAATAAGAACAATATTTTTTACTGTTTCATGATTTGAGTTCATTTTTTAACATGTTATCGCTGAGCTGCGCTTATTTAAAGATTATTCTATAATAATACTAAATAGGTTTCAAAATTACTTCTGGAAAAAAATGTTCAGTATGTTGTTGCGCAACAGCTATTAACTTTTTTTTCGATAAAATTTAGTTTATTTAAAGATGATTTTTGTTTCTATGTATTTGCAAGATTTGTAAGCCAATAATTTTGATATATTACATACAAAAGGCCGACTATTCAGCTATGTTGAGTAAAAAAAACTTACGAGCGCAGACTCAACAGTGGCGAATACGTCACCAATTTTCTTCAAGAATCCTTCCTACCTTTTCCAAAAAATAATAAAAACTCAAATATCTACCGAACCACTGAAAATCGGCGAACATACATGGGGAATGGTTAAATGGATCCATAGACAACCACGGATGGATATCCGTCGATCGCTTCACACCTGTATATTTTTATGCAAATGTATGTTTTTTGTTAAAGTACAAATTGCACCGATTGTTTTATCATGTTATTGACATTTTTACAATCCACTACAAAGAGAATGAAATTCCCTTTGCCTGAACACAACGTCGCATTTTATGTTATTACCAGAGCGAAGAAACGAAAATAATTCATTTCTCAAGTAGAAATCGAACCCACAACGTTCACGAATCACGTTTACAGTCAGACACTAATAATAAAAATATCTAATTGAACAATTTATAAAAATAAATAACAACCCATTCTAAAAGTTAACACATTCACAATATATAAATCATATTTCTTCTTTCTTAGAGCAGTTGACACTGTAAAGCTTGCCACAATTTTACTTGAAAACTTGAATACTTTATGAGAAAATTAAAAATGCAGGCTTCTATATTTTTATATTATTTTTCTTTATTTTATGAGTAAAAAATGGGATCATTATTTTAAATGTGATGAATGTTACTGTTCTTTTCATAATGAATCCACTTTTCACAATGAATTTAGAAACGAAAATAATTGGTTCATTCGAGTGCGGATTGAAGCCGCAACAATCGCGTTTAAAGTTAAGCGCGGCCCCACGAGGCCAGACGTTATGGAGGGGCACAGTGTGACTGAAAACGCGACAGGTTATGGGTTCGAGTCCCTCTAGAATAAATAATTTCTCAATGCGCAATGCTTTCATTATTCAGCGGAAAATGGGAAACGGAGTGTCTTGACGATTGACGCTAATAAAATATCATTGAACCATTCATATTCATATTATCCACCAATCTAGTAGCATATTTCTAATAATCTTATTAAAATTATTCAAAATCACAGGAAAAAATATGCAGAAATGTATCGAATCCGTACAGCATTAATTTCAACGTCGACCCACATTTTTATGGCCCTCGATAGAACTAAAGTCATCTCCGCCTATTGTCCTCGAACTTTTCTTGTTGATATCAGGATAAAGGCAGGTCAAGTTTATAGCTCTGCTCTGTTTTATCGTGATTATCCCTCGTTTCTCAAAGTTTTTGTTCTTTCGAAGATTTTTTTTATTTATTTCTTTCATTTCTTACCTTGTGATTGTCTGTGATTTTTCTGATTTTGTTTTTGTTTTGATATATTCTTAAATTAAGCTAAATATTGCTTCAAATGAAGAACATTTATTTAACTTTTTTAATGTTAATTATAAGAGAATTAACTTTAAAATAAACAGCAAAATATATTTTTGTCGTTGTTGTCGGAGATATAATAAAAAAAAAACAGTTTCACACGTACTTCCTGCGTACGGCAGGGTAGGCAGATGGAGGTGAAGAAAATGGAAATATTTAATATAACATCTCTTCGAGTGGGAATTGAACCCACAACATGTGGCGCACAACATGACTGACCTCCATATTACTTAATATTCCAATATACTATTTTATTGTATTGAAGTAATTTTGCTGAATATTATACAGTAAGTTTCAATACATCCTCGTCTCTTTATCAGCATCGAATAATTTACCGAATTCATAACGAAGCTACAGCAATAATTTGAGATATGTACATATTTCAATATGAGCATTGCAATCTGTAATTAAATCATTGAATGACTATCGATTAAAACTGATAATTTATAGGACAAAGAGGATTATTATACAATATAATATAGAATATAACTAGCGGTCCCGTGCGGCTACGCCCGCTTGAAACATACGAACGTCTATTTAAGTGTATTTGAGAAAGAACCGACCAAGCGTGAGTCCGACTTGCCCACAGAGGGTTCTGTACCAATTTCAATATTGTGATCTTATAGGTTTTGATTTGATTGATTTGACGATGCGGCGAAGAAAGTAAACAAATTAAAGTTTGCATTAACTTACATGTATTTAGTATGAAATATGTTAATAAGTAACTAGTAAGTTTTAGGATTTTTCCTTTATTTGTATTTTAACATCTTCAATTTCATAACTGTAGGTCTAGGGTAGGGTGGTGGTCGGTAAAAATGATTTAAGCTTGGTTATGCATTATATAAATCGTAATTTAAGTGTTTTGGGAATTCATTTGATTTTCGTATTTAATAAAAAAATGTTTAATTATTGAACATCTATCTAGAAAAAGCGTAACTGCTGATTCTGCAATCATTTCGGGTGAAAACTTAGAATATGTAATTGCTCCACAAATATCTGTCTATCATTGAGAAATTTCAAGCAATACGTGGCTGCTTGAGAGTGTGTCAACTTACATTGGAGAATTCTAAATCTTGAAATCTCGGTCTATCATCATACAAATAATAATTTACAAATAATATCAAAAAACAAAACATTAAAAACTTAAGATTTGGTCAATTCAATATATAAAGTAAAAGAAAATAATACTTTTAGAATATAGAAATTGTTTCAAACAGCAAACTTAAAATTTAAGTGCTACCTAACATTACAAGTACAGTAAATATAAACCTAACAGTGTTTTTACCATCATAAAATTTGAAAGCTAAAGATTCAGCCATTTCTTTAAAACAGTTGTATTTCATAACTATTATAGCAATTAGTAACTTTATCGAACTTATGTACTTTTATTGATATAACTTTTTTATTTATGAACCGATTGCAATAAAACCCTATATGTTAACGGAAGCTTGCGAGAATTCGATAGTGATAATCACTTTTAAATCGGTTAAGCCAATTCAGAGATTAGCGATAAGAAGCGCACAGACGAAGAGACTTAAAAAAAAACGTTTTGGGTTCTGCTACATTAATAAAGGTCCCCAATAATATTTTTTCTTATACAGGAGGTAACGCGATCGACGGATCAACGGTTGTCTATGGGCAGACGGTACACAAAAAATAATATTCTTTCCACAGCATGTAAAAGTTAATGTTATCCTCCATGCAAGTGCGAATTAGCCAATTCACGGCTTGTGCCAGCAAAATATTTGAACTCAATAAACATTGTCTGATTATAAAAGACTTGTAAAACATGTAAACACTTATGTAAATATGTAATTTCAATCAATTCTGTGAATTAAAAAAAATCAATTTAAATGTAGTTTATTCTCGTAATAAGAATAAAATTTTTTTTTTTACTGTTTCGTTAATATTGTCACTGAGCTTTATGCGCCTATAAATTATTATATATTTAGATTATTCTATACTAATACTAGTAGGTTTTAAATTACTTCTGGAAAAAAATCACTAGTAATTTTTTCTCGCTACAGCACTTGAAAGTTTTGTTTTTAAATAAGCTCAATTTTATCAAAATTTAGTTTATTTAAAAACAATTTTCGTTTCCATTTTATATCCAAAATCTATAAGTCGATAGTTTTGGGATGTTATATTATACAGAAGGCCTCCTAATGAGCTATGCAATAAAATTTTTGAAATAATTTTGCTAAATGTTTGATACAGTGTGAAGTTGATTTTATATGATAAAATAGTATCATTTTAATTAATTAGAAAATGTATGTACCTACCTGTGAAGATGCTATTTCGAGTAGTCTCGAAAGTTTTAAACTTTTTATGTGTAGGTATTTCGTTATAATATTAATAAAAAAAATATTCAACCGGTCATATCATCTGTGTGTTAAGACTATTATCCCGGTCTTCCTCTTTGAAAAATGAATTTATGAAGATAAGATTTTTTTTTATATTTTATAAAAATAAATATATAATTAATACTATTTCAAAGTGCTTTTGAAATAGTATTAATTATATATTTATTTTTATAAAATATAAAAAAAAACTGCCCTTTTACTGCCCTCAATCAAATAAAATAAATATACTTGAATAATAAAATAAATACTTGACATATATTCATACATATACGTAAAAAGTCTTTGATTTCATATAAAGAATATCAAATAAAAATACAAAAAAAATATCAAAATACTGATACACTTGTACCCGTCGCTCGAGAAAAATAGTCGCTATATTTCTTCACAATATTTTAAAATTTTCCCTTTAAAACTACGGAAATTGGATCGGCTTAGCAAATGAAAGTAATTTGAGATATTTTTCCACTCAAACGTGACATTTATTTTAAAAAAATATAATAAATATTTCATATCGTATTTTTTATAATGGAATAAGACTCAAACCCCGCTAGGGATAAAGCGTGAAGCTAAGTTAAGTTTAGAATGAGGATCGAACTCATTACCAATCG
>DWAN01005650.1:0-11075 GCA_018230445.1 Heliconius hewitsoni | reverse complement strand
AATGGAAATATAAATTTAAGTAAATATTTCATCTCCTCGAGTGGGGATCGAACCGCAACCAGTCGGTGTTACAGTCACACTGCGTGCCGCTGCGCCACGACCGGCCCCATGAAGTATGAAATATAAGTAAAAATTCAGTTTTTTGTTACACATAAATTTCAAAAAGGTTGACGGATGATTTTTTAAGTACTTAAGTTACTTGTTCAGTAATACTAATGTAGATAAATATCTAAAGAAATAACAGAACGCATTTACAAAATAGCTATCTTCATAAAACAATTTCCATCATAAAACTAAAAAGCTTGCTCACTAATTAAAGAGACGTCATATAAAATCGATCGCCCGTAACCTTCATAAAGCATTGAGTGAAATAACTTATGAATGAACTAACCTTTCAAATAAAAAGGGCCGTAAGATTTTTAAATTACTTAATATTATCATTTTCCTATTCCGACAATCTACATACAATGCCTCGAAAATTTGGCGAAAAGTGGGGAACAGAGTGTTGTAACACTAGGTTACCTCTGCCTACCCTGCTATATACACTGTCCAATGTAGAGCTATTAAAAAAAGTCGAATACTTACATCCAGCACCAACGACGAGGGTCTTGCCTGGAGGATGGCTCAAGCTGAAAATATCGTCACTGCTGATACAGTACTCCTTGGCTCCAGGAATATCTGGATAATGAGGTCTTCCACCGACAGCTATGACTATATTCCTAGCTGTAAGTTCCTTTTTGCTCCCATTCTTCATAGTTGCAACAATCGTGTGAGGATCTTTGAATTCACCAAGTCCATTGATGTACTCAATCTGCTTTTCCCTCAAGTCGACCCGAGTTACCCAGTTAACTGATTTGATGTGATTTTGTACGGCTTGTGTTAGTTCTGCCCAGTTTATTTTGACTTGCTGCAGTGAAGGTACCTCCCAACCGTACGCGACGGCTTCCTAAAATATTATTTCAATATAAAAATAGCTTGAGCGTAATAGAAAATCATATAAAGGATACTGTACTTTTAAAAGAAAAATAAACTAAAAAACAGAAATTTTCGAATTTGCAAATAACTTAAGCATATTACAAAATACAATAATTTTATTAAATGACAAGTTATTGAGTACCATACGAAAATTCCATCATATATGAGAGTAATACTGCAATTTTCTTATTAAATAATAAAATGTAGATAATATCTTTAATTTAGGCCAAAAGCCATTAAACGTGTTTCGTTGACCGTTTAATGGCGATTTTAGTGACCATTCCGGTAATTAAAGGCATGATAGATTTTTACCATCCAATTCAACCGTCCAAAACTAAACATCACAAAGTTAACATTTTATTTTATAAAATGAGGTACTTAATTAATTTTTTATATATCTAACTTAATAAACGTGCAAAGTGGAGTAGGTTGACCAGGAAGACAGATCCTGGCAAACGCCGGGATGGATGCCAGGAGGAAGATAGAATAGAATGTGAGCAGGTATAATAGTAATGTATATGCATTTCGGTTAGGTTCGAGGCCACATTTGTATTTTTTCTTAACGCATGACCGATATGTGCAACTAACATTACTAATTAGATTATGTAATGGATTATGAAAAATAAGAAAATGTGTTAAGATTTGATAGTCGCAAATATATATATTTTATATTTACTTGAAATAAAAGCAGAAAATTAACTTTTAAAATTATTTAGAAAAAATAAAAAAGTATAATTCGTAATAAAATAAATTTTATATTTGTATTAAATGAAAATCAATCAATACATGAAGGTATGGGAACGCAACCATTACACATTAGTCATTTAATAATACTGTAAATCGGAAACGATTAGGTATGTTCTCGATACTTTTTATATTATGCTAATAACATAGATTCAAGGGCATGAATAGAAATAAATAAACGTTTTCGAATCAATTTTTTTACTTTTAATGAAATCTGCCTATTAATGTTTCAGCAAAAGTAATGTCATGGAGTGCTATCTAAATATTAAGTATTGATTGAACCCTGCTCAACTACAACACATAGGTATCCGATCCAACAGCATTTTATTGTTTTGTGATCTTAAGGGTGGTCTTCATTAAGGCATTTCTCCATGGCCAATGGTCAAACCATCCGCCATCTATATATTCAAAGGACATGAATACTTATAGTTCCATATTTATTATATTGTCACTTATAGTTAGATATTTTATCCACTGTAATAAGAGCTCCATTACGAAATCGTTTGACCCGGTCTATTGACTGTCGTGCATCGCACGGTCTTACAACAGAGACAGAAAAAGACTTAAGAAAGTAATAAGTATTGAGTTCTTCATGTGCTTAATAAAATTAAGAAAATGAAATCAACCAAATTATATTGATATATGTAAAATTGATGTATGTAAGAATATGTTATATATTCTTATCACCGATAATATTAAAATAACATCAAGATAAAGTAAAATACTGATAAACTTGCTAGAAATATCTTTAGAACATTGATCATTGGAAAGGACCAGTGATTTTGCATTTTTTTTTCTTTATATAAAAATAGTTACTGCATCTTAAGGAGTATTTTAGCTTCTCGTATAAACGTTTTTATTTTTTATTTTTAGGGCTATCTTTTAGTAAATATTCTGGAGCAAGAGTATTCGGGGACGGGCACGGACCACCCGGTCCGCCTATTCCTTCGCTATTCATGATCATAGCTTATTTATATCATATATATATATATATATATATATATAAGCAAATAGCGGTAAGAACAGATATTGTATTTATATATTGTATTTTATTACACAACGTGTGAGCGATAAAGCGTATATCAACGCTATCTTTGATCACACTTGTCGAGTTAACTACGAGATATCGGTTTTCTTTTATATTTTATAAATCAGCTTCACGCTGTATCCCGCACACGGCAGGGTAGGCAGAGGAAATCTAGTGTTAAGACACTCCGTTCCCCACTTTCCGCCGAATTTGGGAGGTATTGCGTGTTGAGTGGCGGAACTCAACGCGGCCCTTTGCCTCAACACCAGAGCTAAGAAATGGAAATATAAATTTATATAAATATTTCATTTCCTACAGTGGGGATCGAGTCCACAACCGTCGCGTTACAGTCACACTCTTGTGCCCCTGGGCCACGGCGGCCTCATTTATTTTATAACAATTAACATACAATTCGAGTAATTTATTACAGGCTAGCTATTGACCCGCACCATACAATTATTAATTTTTTCGTGATCTAATAACATTATCATTTTAAAGACAATATCCATACACTGAATAGGAAAGTTCCAGCCATTTCAATAAAACATTTATTTCGTAGTAATACCGTCGCATACAATTATTTTTAAAATGATATATGAACTAATTGGAATAAAACAAACATTAAATGTTAATGGAACTTTGTGAAAATAGAAAAAGTGCATTTAAATCGGTTAAGTCGTTTCTGGATTAGCGTGAACAAACAGATAAAAAAATTAAACTCATTTTTGGTTCTACTACATTACATTAATAAATGTTTTATCATATACTTTCTCTTCTATGTACAGGCAGCGATGATTAGTTTTATTGTATGTATATCGATATGGGGTTTTTTTTTAAATTTGAAGTATCTTATCATGCAAAATGTATATACTACACCATTTCGTTCTTTACTTCCCCATAACTTAAACATAACTTAAATGTAAGGGAAGCAGGGAGACACGTTGAGCTAATATAAAAAATGCTAGATGGTGATAGTCAAAGCTGCATTCAGACAACCACAACCATTGCTTACCATAATTTTAACATAATAGTGTTAATTCTGTTTCGATACGGAAATTTAAATATACATTACAATAGCCATTAATCTTGAGACATTTTCTAGGAATGTTGACTATATAGCGACATACTAGAAAGCGCTAATAATTGCCTAATTTAAGCTAAATGCTAACTTCCTTGTTCCATGACTACGTTGCACACTCTAAGAGTCTAGACGTAACTATGGATTTATAACTGACATTTTTTTTAAGTTACGGGGAATAGGCTTGACATTACTTTCTATTATGAGAACAGTTTGTCTAATTGAACGAGGTAATCTCAGGAACTGCTAAAGGATTAAATTTAAAAATGTCTTTTTTATTATATAATCAATTTATCGAGAAACACTATATACATGTCTATCGTTTCGACATAACACCCTGTAGCTACGGTCTGGCCTTGTGTCATACACACCTCTCAACTAAATCAATTTGAATTCACTCACTTCATTTGTCAGCTATTAGTTAGTAAAATATCATTCCTAGTGCAGAATTATTGCAATTGGGACGTAACGAAATTCGAATAGGAATGGTAAACTCGACAGTATATGATACCTGAGTCTGTTTTTGTAAAATGTAGTATTAGGTTTCGAATACCCAAAATACAACGATTATATTATATGATGATAAATCACACTTTGAATATAAAAAAGTTCCAAAGAAAATCATTTTTTTAAACTTTACGAGTTATAAGTGAAACTGCTTAAACGTTAGATACAAGGAAAATAGTTTAAGATAGACTGGTTTAAGTATTACTCAAAAAAAAACATTTGAAAAATAAAGGTTTTGATCTGGATTAGCCCAAAAAACAACCAAAGCGAATTGACCAACACAAAAATAACTCGGTCATAAATAGGAGGAAATTCGAGTCACTTCACGAATAGCAAGTCATGGTATATAAATGGTAGCGTACATACATATAAATATATCAATACGATACTGTGATAGAATTATTCCATATCATTATTTTACCATGTTATGTCACGAATGAATCATAAAATACGCGCGGAAATACGAGAATAACTCTATTTATAATTAAAAGTTAAAACTAGCACCATAACACTGCTATATAAACTACTATACCGTACTATCATATTATATAAATATGTAAAAAAAACACGATTTTGTATGGAAGATAGATTAAATATTTAATTTATTCTGTTTTTAGTATTCATTATTATAACAGCAAAAAAAATACATCATCTGTATCCGATCCGTTACCCTTTTATTTTAAGTATGTATAACAATGTACAAAGTAGAGTGCATATTTACTCTGCATATATATATTTAATAAAAGTTGCTGTATCTTTTTATAATTTATAGCAGGTTAGTAATATAGATTAGATAAGAGAGGATTTATTATGAGACGACGTGAGGCTATTGTTATCTTATAGAAAACTAATTATAATAATTCACATTCAATGGTTTTAGGTTCTAATAGTGATTAAACCAAAAAATAATTCTTAATAATGTGAATTTAAAAAAATACAACTTCATATTTATACCAACATTGTACAAGTTTAAACTAAAATTAAATACTATTATATAATATATTAGAAGTAAAAAATATGTCTTAATTACATATAATTAAAGATTATTGTTTATCTATTATGACTTAATTTGAAATAGTTAATGTTGAAATGGCCTATGGCCCACACACTCAGAATAAAACATTTTAAATAGATATATAACATCAATTAATTTGTTAATTGTTTAATAAAATGTATGTTGTTACACATTGGCGGTGGAGATTTTAGAGTTTAAAAAATAAATAATCTTAAGAAGAGAAACAATTCAAATGATAGGAATGTTTACACATGGAACCATACATGACAATTTGGTGTTAAAGTTGGACAAAAATATAATGTTGTATGTCACAAGTATATTTAAAAAAAAAATACTATTCAAATAGAAGTTATAAAACATTTGCTTTTCTTGATAACTAATTTAATAGCAGCCAAAATGTCTACACATCGAAAACTTTTCATAAGCAATATTAAATACCTACATATTATGTACTTTCTATGTTTTATCAATATATTTTCTAAGTCTAGAATTATGTATGAGCTCTTTTTGTATATTTTGAGAATTTCTCCACTATTGTTTGTAATACACAGTTACTCTAGTTTATAATTAATGACAACAAAAAAAAAGCATAATAAAAGATGAGAGACTATTGAGAAATGAAAAGTATGTTAACTGTATTGTAAATATTTCAATACTTTCATTTTCATATTAATTAAGATAAAATGTATAATGTGAATAAGAAATACATATAAGTATTTTATATAGTTGGTTTAAAAATAGCTATATTTGATAATGTCAAAACACTTAAATATATTAAAAACAATATCCATACAAATAGAGAAACTTTAACTTATAATTTCTTATAACATAATAATGGTCTAAGTAAAACCTTTTATTTATATATTGTTAAAGAACAAATTTCTAAACGGAAGGGTTACTGTAGTATGTCTGATTAATTGATAATTTTATAATTTATTATTTTTGTAGTCAAAAATCACAATCAACTAATATTTTTAATGTACATAATTTGACACTGGATAAAAGTGAAAAGGGCAAAGAAACATATAAGTATTATATGAATATGGTAAACCAAATATTTTAATAGAGTTTAGAAATAGAAAAGTAAAATAATTAAAAAAAAAACTAAAAAATATATTTAAAAAACTTATTTTGAAGATAGCAAATATTTCTTTTATCTAGATCATAGAACTGTTATGTATTTTTCTTTAAATAATTATAATTACAATGTAAAAAATATTAAAAAACCATAGCAACTTTAAGATGAATCTAATATTACTAAGTATCTAGTGTATGAACACTACACTGTAGTGTGAAGTGTGGACTCCATGCAAATGATAAAACATGAACATAGAATTCCAAAAACCACAAACAGCACTTAGCTAATAATAATTACTTTGATAATAATTACAGTAAAATAATATTTCCAGTTCTATATACTAGTGCAAACTAAAAATTTGAAAGTTATATATTACTGAAAAGATCCAACCATTTAGTCCAAAGCCAAAGGAATTCAAGATTAGGAAGGGATAGAAGTCCAAGGAAAGGAGGACTTACCATATCCTATAAATACAAAAAAATATTTTACCAATTGCACATTTAAAGAGAATTGCAGCATTACTATTTAGAAAATTATTTAATTAAGACACTCGCTCTGTGTTCAAGTGTTAAATATTCAGTGACAATTTTTTAATTGAAAATGGCACCTTAATTTATTTTTATTTTATTTAATTTATTTTTTATTATTTTACAGAATACTTACATGGATACCTTCCCCTAGTAATGCAGCTTGATGCATCAGTTTCTTAGGAATACATCCAACATTGACACAAGTGCCTCCAAGACCCCACTTTGATCCTTGTGGTGAAGGCTGAACATAATCTAATACAGCAACTTTTGCCCCTTGATTAATTGCCTCCTTAGCACAGGCCAGGCCTCCAGACCCACCACCGATGACGGCCAAATCATAGTCGAAAGACCCATCTACAATGTGCAGTTGATATCATAACATAGTGCATTTTGTATAGTAATTTTAATTTATATCTCATATTAATATTTTACAGTATTAATATAAAACTGTTGTTTAAAATGAGATATATGTTGAAATCACAATATTTGATAAGTTGGTACAGACACAGTCCCACAGTTAGGGTTGCCAACATTTCTTCAGCAAAATATAGTATTTTTTGAAATAAAGTAAAAAAGCTCATATTTTTTTAAAAGAAATATTTATTTACTATATTTTGGAGTTGAAAATATAGTATGTGGTACGCAACCACATATTTATACAATATAGAGTACACAGACAATACAATACTAGAAGTAATACAATATAGAAAATATACTATTACTATATTACAGTATCATTGGCAGCCCTAGTAACAGTATATAATAAATAATAATAAAAATATAATAAAACATACATAGGTTGACAAGTTATATTTAGTCAACTATAGTTTTGGGACATGGACAAATATCACCTTTATAATTCAAAACATTAGAAAAACAAATATAAATAATAGTCATATAGATGGCAATAATTGTTTAATTGCCATTAAATGACAAACAAAACTGAGAATTGCTTATTTAATTCCTTCTTATATTTTAGTTGTCTGTACCAACCACAATAAATGTTATGTACAGTGCAGTATTAAGGCATAACAAGACACAATTTATGCAACAGCACAGATGCCTGTAAGAGTGGTTTTGCAACAATACCTTGATCAACTAAAGGGGCTACAGAGTTTTTCTTATGTCCACAACACATCCAACCACCTAGTGTTGTTACCAAAATAATTATATTTACATAAACAGTACTTTATTAATGAATTATTCAGTATGTATAATTTTCTTATATAAAAAAATAAAAATAAAAAGGAAATCATTTTCATCATTTTACTGGACTGGTTATGTCTGTATCAAGACAATTAAGTCGGCATTAACACACTTCGTTCACAAATTAGCTTTATCAAAATAGAGGTTATGTAGTAACTAAGAAAACCAACCAACCACCTTATTATTTAGTTTTACATGCTAACTTACTAGCAAAGGTGCGCCTCGTGAACACAAAAAAACAATCAATTCTATTGAAAGGTTTCACATAATTACTTATTCTTAAGAAATTATTGAGAACTGACATATTGACGCGCTATAAAATGTGACAGAGACAGTCTCACAGTTCACTAGAAATATTTCGCCACTAAAGAGATAACTTCGTATAGTACGTACGAATTATAGTAGTTGTAATATTCTCAATATGAAGACCGCACTAATTACCGGAGCGAACCGTGGCTTAGGACTTGGATTCGTAAAACACTTATTAAAATACAACAAGGTTGAGAATCTATTCGCAACTTGCCGACGCGAGTCTGAGGTAATAATTTAAGCATTGTACTCACCTATAGGTGCCATTTTCAATTAAAAATTGTCACTGAATATTTAACACTTGAACACAGAGCGAGTGTCTTTTCGACAACGGTACAAATAATAAGGCGGAATGTACGTCGCGTATTTTATAAAGCAGTTTTTAGTATCACTGGAATGGTGGAAAGAGACAACATGAGGCAACTGTCGTAACTCGTAGCGGCGATTCGAGCATGACTTGACAGATGACGTCACCCGCGACGTTTGTAGAGAAGTGCGATGACGGTGCTAGTCGAGAATCGAGATGATTCTTAAACTTGTAGATTTTTTTTTTCTGATGGACTGAATGCTGTTGACCTGGTATGGTCTTAACAGCGTCACCGGACTGGAAACTTGTAGAATACAGAAATATTTCACAACTGTCACAATGTAGTAAAAAATGTATATTGTATTTTATTAACAATATCGTAATAAAATAGAAATAAAATCTACTTCACGCTTTATCCCTAGCGGAGTAGTCAGAGAGAACGGAGCGCCAAATGCTACGATCTAAAAAATAAAACAAAAAACAAATATGTATATATAAAAAAAAGGATTAGATGTAGAGTCAGAGAATCTGTTTATATGTACACTGTTTCATATCATATAGATCAAAAGATAGCTGTTTTTCAATCTAACCTTATTTTGTCATGTTAATTATGTATTTAATAGAAAATATATAATATAATTATAGTTTCTTATATTTATTTACAAAATATAACTTGTTAATCATTGCTATCAAATACACTAACAAAGAGGCACTATCGCTACACTGCTGTAATTAAATATTGATTTTTAAAGCTTCGGCATATAATTTTCTTACTCAGTAATAAGTTTTTTTGCGAAGAAAAATAACTTTTAACGATCATCTCACAGAAAAATAATTTAATTATACAAATAAAAAGTAGTATAAAATTCTAAAATTTATATTTTGAAGCTAATGTGCTTGTTAGTAGATGCAATATCTCCTTAACGTTAATCATTACATTCACTAAATATTATATTTTATTATATTACAGGAGCTGAGTGCACTTTCGAAAGACAATAAAAATCTCCACATCTTACATCTAGGTACTTATATTTTAGTATAAAAGCTCTCACAAAAAAGAAAGCTTTAGTGCCTTAATTAAAAAACTCTTAATTTATTTTTAATTTACAGATTAATGTAATGTTACTATATTTGTTTAACACTTACAATTTAATGTAATGTTACAATGTAATTTAAATATTTTTTATTTGTAGATGTTACAGACTTAAAACAGATTGATGATATAGCATTACAAGTAAAAGAAGTTATAGGCGATAAGGGTCTGAACCTATTAATCAACAATGCTGGTGTTAGTACAAAATTTACAAAACTAGGTTTGGTAAAGGCGAATAATTTAATGCAAAATCTGACTGTTAATACCATTGCACCTATTATGCTAACAAAGGTATAAAACTATAACTATCTATAAATTCATTCTAAACATGTGCATATCTGTAAAAGTTATCTTAAAACAAATAAATTTAAAATAGAACTATATTTTGTTTTTAATATTTAATTACATATATTAGGTATGTAAGTGTCAATTGATATGTTTTATAATTTTAAGGCTCTCCTGCCATTGCTTAAACAAGCATCAGAGGCTAACAGTGACAAACCGATGAGCTTCGAACGAGCAGCCGTTGTAAATATGAGTTCTATATTAGGATCCATGGCGGAAAATGATAAAGGAGGTTTTTATCCATACAGATGTTCAAAGGTATTTATGTTATATAATTATACGCGCACGCTATTTTTTTAAATTTATTCTTCTCATATTAGGTCAATAGACATATTACAAGTTTAAAATACAACATTGCATTGATGACGTAAAATATTACAAAATATCTACGCAAATTATTAGGTATATGTTTCTAGTAATTCTTATTTTACAAATTATCAACAGGCAGCACTAAACGCAGCAACCAAATCTATGAGTATAGATTTGAAAAGGGATCAAATCATTGTCATATCCATGCATCCAGGATGGGTGAAAACTGAAATGGGCGGTAGTAACGCACTGCTAGAAGTAGACACCAGTGTATCTGGTATGCTTAAAACCATTGAGAATCTTCGAGAAGAACATAACGGCAAATTTTTACAATACAACGGCTCTGAGCTTTCATGGTGAACATAAATTTTGTCAAAATGCGACGACATTACAGTTCACGCTACACGCGTTCACTAGGTGATAAGGATGAAATGTATAAAATAAAGATATAGATTTCTTGTATTTTCTGTGCATTAAAAATACTTAATAAAAATTACAAGTAAATCAGAGTAACTTTTAGTGTTTATTTCATTGTAATCGCTTCACTCTATC
>DWAN01005649.1:0-11075 GCA_018230445.1 Heliconius hewitsoni | reverse complement strand
TATTGCTATAACGAGAATTCCATTTTCTTAATAAAATATCTACAGTATACATGAATAAAAATATAAAACTGATAATTTATTTTTAAAAAATGCATACTTCTTTACTCGTTATAAGTAAATAGTATTTTGTTCTTCTATTTCGTTTTACTGATTTACTGAGCTTTGATTTGTTATTATTTTTATGAAGGTAGAGTTACTGAGTGATACGTCACTCCGGCGGTACTACTCCATCAGCCCATTGAATACCTCTTGAATACCTGCATTGGCACCTAGGAGGAAGAAGTCGACGGCGTAAATTTATCCAACTAGGCTGAGAAAGGGAAAGATCTTATATTATGTATTAGAAGAAGAGGTTCCTGCGCTATGACGGTGAAAACATGTGTTTTCAAAAGTATATTATAAAATATTGAAAGTCAGCTTGTGATACTTGATACATTCAAATAATCTATATATATAAAAGGACATGTACCTGACTGCCTGAGGTAAGACGTACGCACGTACGTTACGGCTAACGCTGATGGTAAAAACGTGAAATTTGGACATATGTTTATTTTTATAATCTGGACATCCACTAAGAAAGGATTTTGAAAAAATTTAACCCTAAAGGAATGATATAGGGGTTGAAAGTTTGTATAGATTTTTTTTAGATCGCCATCGATTTTTATAAAATTCGAAATTCAGACTTTTTAAAATATTTTATTGAACACGTGTTTTATGATTTTTTATATTCACCCCCTAAGAGTGCAAATAAGGGCTTAAAATTTTGTATGGAAAAATCTTTAAATCACCACCGATTAAAAATATAATTACACTGGCATTTAATGTATACGATAATACCTATATGACAATCTTATAACGGTCAGAATGTAAATGATAAACTAAAGGAAATATCAGACTTCCTGGTAGATGATAGTAATAGTTCATATTAATTAATAACGCAATTTCCATATACTTAAGTACTCAATTTCAATATATTACTCAGTCACTTACGTGGTTACTACTAATATTCCATTGATATTTTTTACTAAAATGCTGTCATTTAACCAATATCAATTAAGGAGATATTTGAGATATTATATACATACTATTATGTTTATGTTTATTATGTTTTTGGCAATAGTTACCGTAATACATTATATAATTATTGTTAATATTACAAAATATGTTACGGTATTTAATATTTTAATAATTATCCTAGATTAGGTATTTATGTTTGGTCTCTGTCTTCTTTGGTCTTTGGTTGGAAAACCCTACAGTTTATTATTGATTTTAGCGAGCTCTCAATACTGGCATATCCTATAAAATACTTTTATACAACAAAAATTGTTGTTTGAACTCTCATATACCTGTGTAAAGCACCAGTTTTCCGCAACGGGTGTGTTCCCGTCGTGCAACGGGCTGGGCACGCGGCTCACCGCCATCCCGCCGGCGCCGTTGGAGGACACGCGCGCCGACTGTGGAGCGGGCGCGCCGCCGCCCGACCCCCCACCGCCGCACTCGCTGGCCGACCCGAGCCTGCAACAGGATTTACTTTAAATATCATACTTTATAGACGTTTCACGTTTTTGAGCTTAGAAGATTACATAGAAGAAGATTATATAGCAAACAAGTAAACATAAATGTTACTTATCCGTTGATTACATTTAATATGACAAACTCTGTTTTTCACATCACAGGCAAAGGGAACCTAATGTTAAGACACGTTGTCCCCCATTTTCCACCAATTCTGGAGGCATTGCGTGTTGAACGGTGACTCAACGCCGCGCTTTGCCCTTACATCAGAGCAAAGTAATGAAAATATTAATCAATTTCCCCGACTGGAAATCAAACCCATAACCTTTCGCATTTACAGTGACACGCTTGTGCCCCTGCACTGGCCTCAAAACAATAGAAAATACAAATCTTTAACCCTTTTATTTATGTTTTTGTCTCAGTATATAACCTACTAAGATATAATGTGTTATTATATCTTAGTAAGCAGTCCACATCGTCATGCGGTTTGATAAAATGATTATAATAATTAATAGTAGTATAATTAAAATGTAAGTTATATTTAACAATAACGATTACTTATGTTTCCAAAAATCAATTAACATACATCATACAAGAGAAATAATGTTTCGTTAATTTGTTTACTTGTAAATTTAAACAGAATTTATAAGTGTTGTATTAGGGGCTCGTTACAAGAGTAAATAGTACAATAAAGTCATAGATAAAAAAAAACAAAACAAATTAAGTATTTCACTATTAACCATGTCCTTATAAATCATATAATAGTACAATAAATCATTATATACTGTATTAAATATTGAAAGAAATTAAAAAAAAAACATTCAGGTATTTATAAAATATAGTTCTTCAAAGATATCTAGTAAGTGGCAAAAATGTTTCAATTTGGTTGAGGTACGTAGAAATAGGGGACGATTTTATTGTCACCATTAACGGAGAAGCAGTGATTTAATTTAATTTTTAACGGAGAAGCACAGATAAATATCCAAAAAAATTGTGCATGTGTTTGTTATAAAGAAATGCCGAAGCTTAACTCCCAGATTTCTATATCATTGTTTACCAAGACTGAGTTTCAAACAACAATAGCGTCCAAAACCAATTTCTACTATGGATTTCATTTGTGCCAAGAACTTTGTACACATCCACACATTTTAATATACCTAGTAACATTTGAAATTTATTCCCAGTACATTTTTACGTTTCATTCACCTAAGGTAAGGTATATTTTTAAATTTAGTAACTTCAAAGTTCGACTTACCCAAAACCACGTTTCGTAATATTTATATAATAATAACCTAACAAAATCACATTTATTTACACCTAGGTAAAAAAAACTAAGAAAAATTCTTACATAACAATATTAAGAAATTATTAAATAATTAGATAATATAACAAATTTTAAAATTAAAAAAAAATACATTATTGTACATTATAATTGGCAAGTATACTAACTAGTGACCTAGTGGCCTAATGGCGATACTTGAAAACTCTCATAGAATAGAATGCAAGGCAAAAATGTAGCAACTACGCTATATACCATATACCAATCAACAATCGCGATTTCGCATCCCAAATGTGTGCCGCGAACAGCTCTGCCCGTTCCAGTGCGTAGACACCGGCGTGTCCGTTAGTAAACAATGACTTCTTGCTTCAAGAAGATTTTTTAACATTTTTAAGTGCCTATCCGATTTTAGGTTTCGGTGTCGCCAAAACCGTCGAGAGTGAGCCGAAGTAGGGCGGCACAACGCAAGATTCTGCCGTCCTGCGAGACTTTCACGTAGTGTAGTTCGATTACCAAATACATGTTAGAATCTGTGTCAGTTTCATCACTACACTGCATCCGTTCACGGCTCGCGTGCGGCAGCTTTGTTCGGTGCTCGGCGGCTGTGGGGCCCGGTAGTATGTTAGGATGAGGACTATGCTCTCTAACCCGTAATTTTATAACTTAAGTATCCAATTCACTAAAATATGATCTGTGTTCCGGTAGTAGTGCACATATCGTTAAAAAAATCTATTCATATATAAACTAGACACCTTTAATAATGTACTACTATTTATTTCACGCATACCCTAAAAGTTATAGATCAAAAGAAGCGTCACAATTTAAATATTTCCATTGTTTATTCAATAGAATGTTGATGTCTTCATTTTTTGTTATTATAATAAGTAAGTATTTATATAAAATTTAAAAGTATTTGTACGTGTTCATGCAAAACGAGGGCAAAGGGAAACGGTGATTGTTACAAACCGCGATTAACGTGTAGCGCATTACAGACATCGACGCAAAAAGTGTCCAACGAGTCACTAACTAAAGTAGGCTACATTAATTTTATTAATCGGAGCGACCCAGAAACTAAAGATGTTGATGGAAGACGAGCCGACGGAGTGACAGGATCAAGTCAACACGTACTAAGATAATTTCAGTTTTAATAAGACTACAAAAGAGTAGAAGCATGTTCTTATTATTTTTATATTACAATTTTATGTTTAATATCGCTATTTCGATATTCATAAATAAAATGTTTAATACAATATTATACTAAATTACAGTATTTTAAAACAAAATATATGCTTTATATTGGCTCGAGGATTTATTTATCTAGTAGATATAACATAATATCTACATTTATTTTGCAATTTTGTTGGCCACATTTTACAGCAAAGAATATTGATAAGATATCCGATATAAGCGATCTGTTCGAGGTCGATATCAACAAATTTGCCACTATGGCAAGTAGAGCGGCCCGAACGACCTACATCTAGTTTCAGTTAACCGCTCCTATTATCGGTAACAATAACTGAAATACCATATAACCTTAATTTTCTTTTACAATTATTTGATACTGGTCAATTACTAAATAGAACGTATGGAGTATAGAATTATAATATATTACTTTATTCGTATTATTACGATTATAACACGTTTTTAGAGGTTTGTTTATATAATTAAAGTATATATTGAATATAATTAAAATATTCGATTCGATATGACTATATAATATTCAAATATATTTTATTTATATTCAATATATACTTATAGTTGTTTTAAAGTCAACAACCGGTAAAAACTTGAGTAATCTCCGACGCACGTTTCATCGGTCTCCCGAAGTCTTATTATAGATGTCATTCGACCTGCTAGTATCTTCTTCTATATTTAAAGCCCACGGCACGTTGTTCTAATATAATTATTTAAATTTACTTTATTTATTTGAAGTAAATATAACAAAAGTAAATTTAATTGAGACAATTAAAAAGCTTTAATCAGCTTTACGCTGTATTCCGCACATAGCAGGGTATGCAGAGGGAATCTAGTGTTAAGACACTCCGTTCCCCACTTTCTGCCGAATTCTGGAGACATTGCGTGTTGAGTGGCAGAACTCAACGCGGCGCAATTATTAAACAGCTTTTGTTATGATTTGTTAAGTTGCTTTAAGGATAATGTAAATAGTTTCTGGTTTAATTAATTATACAATCGTCCATCCAAAAAAATACAAAAAAGGTTAACAATATAACATTGTCATATAAATTGGCAGTCACATATAAAAGACACTTCAAAACACAATGGTAATAGAATTAGGACGACGAACAATGATCACAAATAGGTATCACATACGATTCAATTTTTCCAAGTGATGTCTCAATGATGCAGCGGACGTGCCACTGCAGGGGGGGGGAGTGACCAAGTGAGCAATGCCCTCTTAACGACAACTCCGTGCCGTGACTCAGACGTCCTGAGGACGACCTGACAATAGGGTCCTCGACTGGGTTGGTTTGAAGGACGGAATGTTTACTGAGCACATCCCAATGTGATATCAGTCTTTGTATTGCGAATTTAAATACGTAGTTTAGGTTTAAATCCATATAATTCGATAATTTGTAAAGAAAATAATAAAGTTTTTGTCGTATATTAATATTTGGATTTATCTCCTTGGTTGTTAGTTTGAACGACTTCACAACACATTTTTAGTTTGCTTTAAACCAACTGACAAAAATTGATAATAGACCACATAAATGGACACAAGGTCAACGTTCATCGTCAGAATATGGCACAAAAGAATGATGCTGCAATGTATTGACCATGTAAAATTTTACCTGCTTTAGATCATTTTACATAAACACATTGTTATAGTTAGAAAATAGGCAGAGTTTTTATTACAAAACTAATATCGAAGAAATAAGTTTTTTAGTTGATTGATAAAATAAGTTTAATAAAAAAATGATATCACTATTATTATTAGACAGTTATTGTTCCTATTGTTGGGGTGACGTTTTTGTATATATATACCTATAGTTGATTATCACAGCATGATGAGGAAAACAATCGCGTTGAAATTACTGTATCATAAATACTTTAGTTAATTTTATTAGTTAATATGTTATTGATATCCTTTTTTATTTATTTTTTAACAAATTGTACCTGCTTACAAATTAAAACTAAACAGTCAGTTTATTTAAAAAATATTGAGTTATGTTATGTGATAACTTTTTTAAAAATAATTTTTAAGGAAAATTGGTGACGACACCCATATCATATTCGCAATTTCGTATATTCGAATAGGTGCCTATTGATGTATTTAAATATAATTCAAATCAAAAAATCTAAAATCAGCTTCACGCAGCGAGGAAATGGAAATATAAATGTAAATATAAATTTCATATCCCCGAGTGGAGATCGAACCCACAACTATTCGGGTTTACAGTTACACTTTGTGCCCCTGCGCCACGAATGGCCAACCTAAATATAACTCCTTATTATTATTTACATGTTGTTAATAACAATTAATCTACAAACAATGAATAATAAATATGAATTTTAATACAAAGCATTACTACATTATTATAATTGAAAATCAGCTTGAAAATATTCAATAATATAATATTGTAGTATATTAAATTAAAACGTACACTTAAGGTAAATCATGGATGTAACGTGTATTATAATTGTAATCAAACATACGATACAGCCAAGGTTACGGCAATCGTCATAGTCTCTTGGTCCGTGGCAATTTGTAACAATAACTTCTCAATGTCAAAGCTCGTTAGTTACCGCGTTAAATCATTTTACTGGAGTAATTTGTTAATTTTATACGTAAACGTTTAAAACTATGCTCATGTATTTAGAGTGAAGTATAGTAAATATAGCAGTATTATTAATAAATACAATGAAATAGGAAAATTTACTGGAATGTGGAAATTATCTATACATACTCGTATTTCATTATTACTAATCATTGTAAAGAAAAATAAGTTAAGGGATTGTTGTTAGAAAATAGTACGTAGTATTATTAAAAATATATTAATAAAATATTGTTAATAGATCGTTCAAAATTATGTAAAAATATATTATCTAACCTAAAACCAATGCGTGATTTAAATATTTTTGCGAATCAAGCAAATTCATGATTGCAAGGTTATTTTACATAAACATTTTGCAGACGGGCAACACAAGCGTACGCGGAAATAAATGACACCTCTATTTGTCCGAGATGTGCGAGGACGTACAAGGTGACCGCGCCACGTGTTGTGACGATCTGTTCGCTAAAAAATAATATAAAAAAAATTAACAAACTAGGTATACCCATATTAATATGCACTATTTGAATTCATTAATTAATTAAATAATATTATTGTTCTACTACAGCTAGTAAAATAAAAGGAAAAATATAATAAATCATTTTCCCGTCCAAGGTACGGTATTGGTTTTCGATTGTTGGCAATATTCCAAAAATGGAGAACAGAGTGAATTATCATTGAGTTCTTATCATTATACAATGTACCTACGTCTTAGTATAAAGACATCGTACAATCACTTAGTAAGTAGTTAGTAATAAATTAATTTTTATAATTATAAAACTGTACGTGATTTGAAACCACTCAACATAATATATTTTAAGTATATGTCACATCGGACGTGACAATGTGACGTATAATATGTAAACATCGAATATACCACGAATTTCCTAATACAAGTTAAATATTATTATAATTAAATCTACCAATTTTTAAAAATCTATAGTATCGTTATCACTAATATCTTTCTCTATCTATCTTTTCTAATGAAGCCCTATATTGAATTTTAACTTCATAAATGTAACTTGTTGTTGTAATGTCACCAACAACTTCACTAACGTCAAAACTTCTAAGCAAGCTTCATTGAACTAGAGTAGATATTTAACGTTTAAGAGGCCAGTCGTGGCGCAGGGGCACAAAGTGTGACTGTATAATCGACTGGTTTTGGATTCGATCTCCACTCGAGCAATGGAAATATTTATTTACATTTATATTTTCATTTCTTCGCTCTGATATCGAGACATGTCGATCCCCTACTCAAGACGCAATGCCTCAAGAACTCATCGGAAACAAAGTGTCTTAACACTAGGTTCCCTCTGCCTACCCTATTGTGTGCGGGATACAGCGTGAAGCTGGTTTAATTTAATTTCAGATATTAAACGTAAAGCATAAAGTACCTATACAATATAAAAATAACTTTTCACCGTTCATATTTTAATGTTCATGTGAGTACTATAAATTAATAAGGAAACGAAGTCGTAAGTGTATTATAAAATGATATGGCATTGATAAAGATAAAAATCCAGGAAACGCTGATTAAACATCATGTCATAGAAATATTTATAACTATGTATACATAACGTTCATAAAATACAACAATTTTAATATACCTAATACGTGGTCTATAACGTTTTAAGAGTCTTCACTATTCCTATTAGTTAATTCTTTTTAAATATTATTTGAGCAAAATGTCAATTTCTGTCAATCTGTGTCTAGGCTTTAGTTAAGGAAATAATATAAGTCCAACCTCCCCTATAACCTCGTGAACGCGAGGTATTGGTTCGGACTATTGGTTCTAATGAAGTCGTCTTACGTCATGACCTTAGCGGGCTGCAGTGACGTCGCGTATGCAAACCGAATTAGTTTTAGTTTCTGAACGTACGTGAATGGAAACAAATAAAATTGGTTTGAATACGACGTAGTGCTGATGTTCGAATAAAAACTCCTTTCCATTACAATAACTCTGTTCTGTCATCTGTTTATTATCTATATTGATATAGTGTTTAGTAATATAAATTAAACTTATTACGTACTTCATTCGTGACGCGCGTGCCGATTGTTGATGATACCTAGAAAGTAAATATGTTAATATATTGTTTTGAATATAATAAGGTTTAAGATTACGACTCAAAGTAAAAAGATAATCATTGGCAACACCGACCGACCGAGGATAAGCACCGATGCGGAAGTAGCGAAGCGAGGCCGAGGACATACCAATCGAACGAAAACTTGAAGCGGTTGAACTTTTGACCACGGTTGTTACGATTTATGAACAACCGAAATTGCCTAATGACTAAATATACAAAAAAATATATATATTAAGAAAATAAAAATAAAAACATCACACATTACGACATTACATAAGTCAAGAGATTTGTGATACGCTAGGTGCAAATTATAACGTGACGTATAGTGGTTGGCAGTAAAATCATTTTGAAATGATTACGCGGACACTTAACATGTTTTAAATACAAAGAGCAAGAGTTTACGCGAGACGATTATGCAACATTCCAAGTGCCATACGTGAGTGGGAGTCGAGCGGGGAACTGAAACCGACGTACGGTCCGCAACATGAACAGCGCACGCAATAAACCGACAATATTTGGCAACACAAATATTGGAAAGCAAAGACACAGACTTCAATGTTACAACACTATATAAAGGCATTAACAAGAAAAAGATTCAGAGAGAGAGATATAACCCAACGAAAAATAGTGCCAACTTAATAGGGACTTCCACGTTTACATTCTTATGACATTAATATGCAAACAGAGCGTAAGGGCACCGTTAATATATGATTGTAATCAGGTTGACGAGTGAACAACAACACGGAAGTGCAAAATAGCGTTAGTCAATTTGGTAATGAAAAGCGACCGGTAATGTTGACCTTTAAGCTTTATTGCCCTATGAATAACTAGATGACCAAATGAATTGGCAAGGCCTTGACTCCGGACCGATATTAACTATGTGACCCTACTTCCTCAAACATCTGCGAGGGTCACAACTGTCAAATCGTTTAATAACATATAAAATATAGTAAATAGTACATTATGTTTGTGGCCACCTAAATTAAATATAACTTTGTTAATACAATATTTATTAACCCTGACACAATACAGATGAATGTAGGTGTGCAAAGCACGCAAAAGGCGCACATATTTTATGTGTGTGTGTATATGTCAAGACTGTTATCGGTACCAGCGAGTCGATTCACCAGCGGCGGCATCGAGAACGCGACCCGGTTCGCGATCGAGAAAGCATCAACAAAACTCGGTTGAGGCCGCGTTCTACGGTCATCTTATACAAGAGTTATAAATCTCTGTAAAAATATATACTTTTTTTTACTCTACGTCATTATATTTTAATAATCGTCATGGCCTCCGTTACAGGATTAAACCAATGCTATACGAGCGCCGACAACTACTTTGCGGCGCAAACCTCGAAATCTATCGAGGTTTGATAACGCTTCCGGGTGTGGTGCGTAAAAAGAACTTAAATTAGCGACTCCTTGAAATAAATGTATACAAGGCTTTTTAATATATGCTAAAGATCAGCGTCTTTATGTTAATTGATAAGGTGGCTTCCTAGTCCATTAGTATTTAAAATTATTAATAAATATATAATAAATTGTGATTTATAGATTTTAAATATTGCATAAATAATAAAAGGCCATAAAAAAATATTTTAAGTATTTATAATATTATGTTAAATAACTAAAAAAGTTAAATTTAAGCTTAAAGTCTGTTTCTGAAAAAAAGTAATATTACAGTTATTTTGTTATTCTTAATTTTTTTTATTTCCTATGCCTTCCTTCAAAAATTTAAATTAAATAATAACGGTTACTATAAACAGCCACTTCTATATACTTATATGTGTTTGACTATTGTAGTTTATATGTCAAAATTTCACAATGATCAATTTAGTAACGTATAATAATAGTACTCAGCAAGTAAAACAGGGTCAAATTTGACATCGTAATGCATTTGACCTACATGACAAATGAGTGGTGTCGGAAAAAAATTAGGTAAAGTGATCACGCCCGTTTTGTGGATATCGTATCATGTAGCTTTACCTCTTCTTTATTACATTATAAACATATTTTTTATGATATGATAGAGCAATTTTATCAAATAGGTTGGTTACTCTACATAATTATATATTTTTTTAGTTACATTGGTGTTATATCGTTGTTAAGAATACAAAAATATTTGGGAATGATATATTTGCATAATGTGAACAAATATAAATTACAAATACATTTAATTATTGCGGCCAGCGTCGGTTTCGGGTCACACTACACGGTAAGGGGCACAAGGTAAAAGATGGTACATTGAAAGCGGCCTTAAGCCCAATAGCGATCTGCGACCGTGTCGCTTCCTATTGGCGTGGAGGCGACAATGCCAGCACTGCCTCCAACTGTTGCGAAGGTGACAGGCTGCAAAGGTCGATCACCACTTGAAATATATATTTCCAGGTATTTAGCATAATATATTGTT
>DWAN01005648.1:0-11076 GCA_018230445.1 Heliconius hewitsoni | reverse complement strand
CTCCGATGCGAATGCATTGAGACCGCTCAGAGAGATAACTCTCGAAGAGTTGCAGTTGAGTCCCTCTTATGCCTAGTTTTTCAAGTTTTTGTATTAGGATTGGTATCGAAATAGTATCAAAGGCCTTAGCTAAGTCTAAAAATATTGAAATAACTTTTTTACCTTTATCTAAGTTAAGACTTATGTGTTCAGTTAAAGCAAATACGGCATCATTTGTAGATTTGCTCCGACGAAAACCAAATTGATTATTTGAAAGAATATTGTTTGATTCTAAATAATTTTTAAGCCTAATGTTAATAATCTTTTCTAATATTTTTGATAAAGAAGGTAAAATAGATATTGGTCTATAATTACTAATTAGTTTATTGTCACCGCCTTTATAAATTGGGAGTATTTCCGATTTTTTGAGAAAAATTGGAAACACTCCTGTTCGAATACATAAATTAAAAGTATGAACCAGCGGAGGGATTAAAAAAGTTGTATGCTTTTTAAGAATATTATTTGGAATTTGATCCCATCCAACTGCACAATTGTTTTTCAAACTACTAATTAATTGTTTAACTTCTTGCTCTAAAGTCTCTAACAAAACGAAGGAATTTAATTTAGGGTCCATATCATCAAAGGAAGAGGGCTTAGAAGTTAAGGTTGCTTTACGAAATTTGTCTGCCAATGTCTTGCCTACATCTATAAAATACCTGTTAATAGAATTTAATGTTGTAATTTTAGAAGAAGATGATTTCAGTAAATTAATTGCGTCATTTTTGTCTTGAGTAGGTTTATTTATTTTATTTCATATGATTATAATCAAATTACATAAATGTTTACATAAATTGTAGCCTATGTGCCTATATTATTGTGAACTCTTATCTAAATAAATCTGTTAGGTAGTTTTTGCGTGAAAGTGGAACAATCATCGAACTTCACAAAAACTCACATTTATTATTAGAAGAAGAGTAGGAAAGTAGGATGTGAAAGTTTGTGAAACTTCTAAATGGATTTGGATGAAACTTTACAGTAATAAAAAGTTTTATACATATAACATATGTAAAGATGTAAAGATTTGAGCTACTATTATTTTACAATAAATTTAAGCGAGCAAAGTCTTTATGTTTAGTAGAGGCTAGAGCCAGAATATACGAGGTTGTTATATAGCATCGAAACGCGAAGATTTTAGGTGAAGGATGAAAGATGAATGCTGTGGAGATGTGAGAATGAGAAAGGGTTTTTTTTTAAATATTCTCTCAATATTAACAATTTTAGTTATATTGAACGCAGTTATTAGAATTTCAAACATTAATAATCCTATAAATAAAATTTGTCAATTTGACATACATATATGCAGTTGGCATTACTTGTTAAGTCTTATTTGTCAAATTGACAAACTTCAAAGTGTAATGAATCTTTTTTGAACTGGTCTGTCATGAGATCTTATCCAGAAGTAACATAGTGTTTAAGTTTTAACCAAATATTTAATTACTACCGCCTCAGAGTCACTTCGGGCAGAATAATGACCAAATGATTAGAGGCCATGGATGGTCCGTCTGATCCTTAATTTGCAATTTAGAGCAAAATAAATAAATATACGTATATAAGAGCAATTTGTCTTTAAGCTGAGAAAGCTAAGGACTGTTATGTAAATAACATGGCCAGTTCCAAGTAGATGGAAATGGGTCTGTCAATAGATCTTTTCTATCAGTCTTCGTTAGTTGTTTTTTAAGCAACTTTTCAATTTAATTCTTTACTGTAACGCAATTTATGATCAATCACTGGATAAATTTTCTGTAAAATATATTTCATTTTATCTTCTTATACTTTGTACGTCGTCGTCGAACGTAATACAGAATTTTATTGAGTAAAACGAGATCCCACTGGAAAAATCAAGACGTAGCGGATATTTTAAATTATCGATCAAAAAGTCATCTTGAAACGAAGTAAAAGA
This sequence comes from Heliconius hewitsoni, assembly GCA_018230445.1. Lineage (NCBI taxonomy): Eukaryota > Metazoa > Arthropoda > Insecta > Lepidoptera > Nymphalidae > Heliconius > Heliconius hewitsoni. The sequence goes on along the minus strand of DWAN01005648.1, from coordinate 9,137 downwards.
AAGCACATTGAGAATTGAGCTAGGAAATTCGGTTTTGAGTTTCATGTCCTTGCCTTCAAAATCAAACTTAAAATATTCGTTATTGAAATAGAATCTATTGATAACTTAAAATTGTCTGTCCGTCAAACAAACAGTGGCACGAGCGTGTAACTGTAAACGCGACGAGTTTCAGGTTCGATTCCCACTTGAGGAAATAAAAAAAATAATATTTTAATTTCTTCGCTCTGGTGTCGAGGTAAAGCGTGGCATTGAACTCCGGAACTTAACAGGAGTATTAACTTAACACTAGGTTCCTTCTGACTCCCTACCTGTACGAGTTACAGTGTGAAGCTAAAAAAATATATCTGTATATGAATATACAGATAGATATATATATTCTGGTAGATCTGAAGATCTACCAGAATTTCGATTGCCTCGAGTGTTTAAATAAGAATAATTATATAATAAGTTGGAAACGACCATTTACAATATTCAATATTTAATAATTCGAATAAATACGTAATAATTCAAAAGTTAGTAGTAATAGTTCAAAGACTTGGTCAGTTTGTCTTTTGAAAGGTTGTCAAAAACTGAACATATAACAATAATTTTCAGAATAGATTCGATAGTGCTGACTATTGGATAGGTATTTTTCTAAAGAATATAACTAACTTCTCAATGTAACTCTTATATCCGTTCGTGTTAAAAGTTTAAGAAAACTTTGTGTGCACTTCAAACCATTTTACTTTTAACTTTCTAACTATTCTAAATTCCTATAAGAGTTAAATTCTTTGGGAAACGAAAATTTTATTATAATATTTCATTAAAATTATTAAAATACTATTGAAATATGATACAAATATGACCCTTTAATTTTCCAGTGTCCGTTTGAGCTCAAATTTGCATTACAACTTCAATTTTGATCCTATAATCGATATTCTTGTTAAAACAAAATAGCCGCGGCAACAAAATGGCGAATTATAAATTTTTGCCCAATCCACCTGATATGGGTATCAAATGAAAGAACTTGATTTGTAACATACAAAAATAATATTAAAAATAGAAACATAGAAAGCATGTTTTTAAAAAGATTTTTAATTAATATTTTATTATAATAAAATAAAGAAATCTCTTTAACCTGTTGGAACGAGAAACAATATAGGCAATATAACGTCTAGATGTAAGTGTCAAATACGCTCCGTAAACTTCAAAATTCCAGTCCAGTCTTCAAAATTCCGTGTTCCAGAATGTACAAGCTGACTTCTTATAGCAAAAAACTACTACTATCTCTCTATCATATTTGTAGATATTATATATTTTATCTGGAACATCGACACTTCTTATACCAAATTAGTTTACAGATTGTGATGAAAGCTATTTTTAACCAAAAAGTATTTGTAAAATTATATTATACTTTCAGAATGTGTAATTTTTGGTATATAAATTATCTCATTTATATACCTACCTATATATAAAAAATAGCGTCATGCAAATGTAATTAAGAAATTAAACCAAATCTAGAGGCTTTTAAGGCTTTTTTTAAATTATTAATTTAACCATGCCAGCTACTTGTGTTGGCTTGGGTTAGCTTTAACAGTATCCTTGCTTGTTATAATAGCGTGAATTATTGAAGGAATTTATATATTTAACCATTTTATCTACGCATTTTTAACTATATTGCTATCGATCAATCTATTTTTTTTTGTTTTTTTATAGCATCACTCTATCCCACACGCAGCAGTGTGGGCAGCTAGTGTTAAGAAGCTCAGTTTCCTATTTTCCGCCGTATTCTGAAGGCGTTGCGTATTGTGTTGGGGAGCACGACACCACGTCTGCCCGTTTTTTTTGTCTTGACAAACACTCCGCAGGCAAACAAACAACCGGGCAGACAGATAGACAGATAGACGGATGGATAACTCAGTGATCCTATAAAGTTTTTTTTTTTTAAGGAAGGTCACGTAAAAAGCATGAGGACCCTTCGAAGGGCATGTATGAAGAAGTTGATGAAGTGACAGACGAGACGAAAGAACTATGTGCAGAGACCTTAGCGTTTTGCGCTCCAGTCCCTCGGACTACCTTGCCAGGGATACAGCGTTAAGTTAGTTAGTTACATTTTCAAGTTTGTCGAACGTTTGTTTCTTTAATATAGATTTGGGTTTTAAAATTATTTTAAAATAAAATCAATATTATTATTTTTATCTCTTCAACAATAAAAGAAATTAATTGAATATATTTTATTAAAATTGGTCGACGCGTAAAATTTAATTTACATTTACACATAAATGTATAATATTAAGGAAATGAGCTATAAATGGATCACAGAGTGAAGTGCTAATTTATTCTATAGAGTTTACAAGACATAAAAAAGTGATGTTATATACAAAAATCCTGCATCGAATATATAGAGATTTAAACAATTTGTTGCGATCCCAGTGTTGCTATCGAGTTGCACGGTGTGTCACTCTTGATTTAGTGTGCCTTGATCAACTCAACCGGAGGCAGCAGCCGTGGCAAGGATTTACTACCGCAGTCTTGCTAAGCCCATAAATATACTAAGCCCATAATATACTGGCCTATAAAGTTTTTGCACTGAAAAATCGTCTAAGTGTAAATTCTAAGATTAAAGCACTAAAGCAAAAATCTTCATTACCTAATCAAAGTACTAAGGTAATTAGGTTTTAAAATTATATAATCTAATAAGTTCTTTGATATAATTTGATAAAATTATATAATCTAATAAGTTATTTGATATAATGATCTACTCGTGACCATGGACTCGTTCGTTCGTATAATTCTAAATATACGCGATTAATCCAGTTAAAATAGTTTCATTTAAAATTATATCTAATTATAGATTAAATACATTTTTAATAAAATTTAGTAAAAAAATCTTTGTTTGTGGTATATTATATTTTGCAAACCAAGTGCTTTCAAATTAGATGGATTGTGATTTTTTTATAGTTATCCATTTTATTGCGGCGGCCATTTTGTATTAAAAATATTGATTATATGTAATTTTATTGTTGTTGAAATAATAAAAAATTAAACTTTATCATAACAAATTTAAACGGCGACCCCAAAATCGTTTAGCAAATACCTAAACATACTCCTAAATGTAGCTTGCTTGCTTGCTCATGTTTTCTTCATATTACGTTAACGGTACGTTTTGTAATATAAGTATTAATATCGTGGTACACAAATATGTATATTTACTATATTTACTTTTCTGAATAAAGTTCGCTATCTCCATCCGTACCCTATATATTTTAATTAAATTCGCTAACATATTAGTTCCAGAGCCTCGTGTTGTTGTAATTTGCAATTTAGAGGTTATCTTTGAACAAACATTGATAAAAATGCATCGCTTTTTTATTGACAAGCGCTATCGATACCTAAGCTCTACTTACAATGCAGCTACGCGAGCTATGCCTTTTGTTTGTTTGAAAAAAAAAATACAAATACTATTATTTATTTATATTTTTTTTCAGGCAAAAATTATAAAAAAAAAACTCAGTTATGCAGTGCACGGCTGAATGTTTTGATACTAGACTAGGTAAAATTTATTTAATTAAAATAAAAATATCATAAAAAAATCACAACAAATTCTGTAAAATAAATAAATAGCGGCCGCCCAAAACTCACGAAACTTGTGCTAGTTATACTGTTGTTCCTCTGTTTTCTATAAAGAGAAACAAAGAAGGAATCTTTAATAAAACTTATTGTTAATGTAAATACTTAAAAGAACATAATTTGACAAAAAAATTGTTCCAAATAATATAACGTTGTCATACGAAGCCGTGAAATGATTTGTGTGAATGATTAGCTGACAATGAGACGTGCTTGATTGGATTATTGTGAGGTGAGAGTCGAATAGTCCTCTCATCAAAAAGAGCTGCCGGAAAATGGTTTATATTGATATGGGCCCATTGAATAGAATCAAGACTATTGAGGCACAATCAATATCCTAGTAGGTATATCTTCATAGCTGTTGATATTTCTATTATTGTTTATGCCTGCCTGTTAGGTTTTCCTTCATACTAGAAACACAGTGAAGTCAGACATCTTAGTACAACCGTCAAGTATGCCACTCGAAGAAGAAGTGAAGTCCGCGTCGTTTATTTTTTGAATTGGCTTTATTGTATAGTGTCTAGCGTCTGTATACCTGGCTTACTTGTATTTCCAATTTCCCACACTCTGTACCTAAGTTGAGTAATTCAATACATGGCGAGTGAAAAACGCAAGCCCCGCTTGTTTTACTCAAACAAAATAATTTGTGACGACAATAATTTAACTTACACAAAAATTATAAATGTAATTACCTGTATATTATTGGAAGCACTATTTTCCATAATAAATAGATTTAGTGCGATTTCGATGCAAAATCTTTGCTGATATAATAAAACGGAAGAGTTTGTTTGTTTGTTTGTTTAAACGCTAAGATCTCTGGATCTACTGGTTCAATTCCGATTTAGTGTTCATGATTGAATGTATAAATCTGTTGGCAAATGCAGCATAAGAAAAATATTAGAGGTGGTATGCGGGCGAAGCCGCGAGTGGGCCCCTAGTATATAATATAAAAATAAATTTCATTCGGCACAGTAGGCCACCATCGGATTATAAACGCGATGGTTGTAACTTCAAATCCAAATCCAAATCAAATCGTGGAATTGATTAATTTTCGTTGTTAATGGAGATTATCGTGAAGCTGCTTTACATTCAAAATAGTATTTAATGTGTTTTCCATAATTAACCCTCTTTGCCTACCTCTGTTATTAGCTATGTAAGCTTCAAAGCATTAAATTAGAAAATAATATAAGACTGTGTAAGATCGCGTTCGTGCTTGATACTTGTAGGTCACAAAGAGATCGAGTGTCTGATATTGGTCAATTAATTAGGTACATATAAAAATTCCGGCATAAATGTAAGTTCTTGTTCTTAAGTTTCAAGACGATAACAAGAATTAAACATAAATTAATTAGGAACAAAGAAAGCAAAAAAAGTTAAAGAACGAAGATTGCAGATGATACAGAATACTTATTTGAAAATCGTTCTCTGAGAATTATATGATATTAATTGAATTTTATAGGTTATTATTATTGGAATTCCGTATCTTATAAAGAACCAGTCAACTGCAACTGGTTTTCTTATTTAAGTTTATATGTACGAGTATCGGTCAACCAGTTCGGGATTCAGATTCATATGCCAAATTTGTTTCTTAAACTGGGATTGATCCTTTATGAGTATTTAATGTAAAAAAATTAATATTAATAAATTTATATTACATATAGCCGATGTTTAATTCCTAATTCTTAATAATTAATTTTTACAACGGACGTGACTTTTACTGATGACTCCCAAAAGAACTCATAAGCTCCACTTGTACTTTATTATATATCTGTGTTTCACAATATATACGTAAATAAACACTGTAAACTGCACTATATAACAGATAGATCAACACCAACAAAGAAACTGAATTGAAAATTGAATATTAATATTAACTCAAAGTTGATAAAATAATAAATTTACAATCTATGTAAATCACATAACCACTCACAACATACAAATCAGGGACTTCTATAGCAACCGGTACCGGTTGCTATAGAAGTATTACTTCAAACAACCATTCTCCTTGTCTCCTTGCCTTTAAGCTTAATAACGAGTACTTACTAACACATGACGCTAACTATTGTCATTTGATGTCATATGAAGGGCAAACTGGACCATTAAAACTTAATTTTAGCGATTAATGGGGACGGAAACAGCTTTGAAGTTCTAGATCAGAGCCCGTAGGCTATTTTATACAACATTATTAGTTCCCAGAAACGATTCAGCTTAATCACGATTCGTTTTAATAACAGTAGACGTTGTTTTAATCTTTTTGTCTCCATCGAAATAAGACAATAATTAAATTGTCTTTATAAGAACATTCGTCATCTTTATTATTCGTACTAGTTATGCTCAATTTTTAAGACATTGTGTGGTGGGTATAGAACTCACAATCATCACGTTTACAGACGCCCATTGCACTATGGTCTTGGGCTTGTAATGTGGTTCGTAAATTATAAAACAGGGTAAATAAACATGTTGCTGGCCGTATTTTTGTTACGTTTAACTGAATCACGTACGTGGCTCATCACACAATCACAATTACACAGCCTGACATAATCCTAATGACAATAGCTAAAGCTCCCTTTATAACTATATTAATATGTATTGTATTACTAGGTTTAGTATTTTTTTAGCTTTATACTGTGTTTCCAACTTAGTGGGTGGTGTTAAGACACTCTGTTTCCTCTTTCTGTCGAATTTTCGAGGAATTGCGTAGAAGAATTCAATTTTGCGTTTTGTTTTGACGAAATGAAAATATAAATTAAAATAAATATTTTATTCTCTCGAGTGGATCGACAACTAGGCGCGTTTAGAGTCACACTTTACGCCGCTGCGCCACGACTGGCCTCAACATTATTTTGGTCTCGTTTATCGAGATAGCTTCGGGCCATCCCTAACTTGTAATAACGCGGGAGTTGAATGAATAACCAATAAACCCATCCATCTAGAGTCCTTATTATGTGCAAACATAAATAAGTCAAAAAGTTTCGCGCGGTTATATCCTACATTAGAAGCGAAAATATTTTTATGTATTTTAAAAATCAACCTCTCATTTACAAAACCCGAGTGAACAGAAGGCATTAGTGATTCAAACCAAAAAAAAATACTGTCTGCATAATCCCGTAAATATGTTAACTTTAAAAGAGTGAGGCCTAATTAAAGGTAAAAAAGTAATCTTTTTATTTAAGTATGTGATGTTGGTTTTAATACAATATCAAATTAAATTAGTAAGCAGAGAACCATCATATCGTGAAGTATTATTATTAACCTACCTTATATTATTTGTTATTCAACCTTTAACCCTTTTTAATTGCAAAATATTTAAAAAATATCAACAAAATAACAAAGTTCAATACAAAATTCAATTTCTTCCGATCAGAGCGGCGGCGGAAAACAAACGCTTGAGTTACTTCGTCACGTAATTTCACTTGGAAAGAAAGTAAGAGTTATTAAGGATATAGGGTTGTTAAATGCAGACTGTCATTCTTTGCCACGATGCTAACAAGCACCTCGTCGGATCTACTCATGGACGTTACTAAAGTATACTATCATTTTTAGATACATTTTGTCGTTTTCAATTATTTAACTAACAATCAACAATTTAAGATCCTTTAGGCATGAAGATGTTTATAATATTTTTCTATTTAGGGGCTTTATTATGATTTTCATGTAACTAATATGAAAAGGCATTTGTGTTTTTAGCATCACGCTTTATCTCGCACTAGCAGGTTAAGCTGAGTGAACTTGGGAACCAAGTGTTCTTGCTTAGTGGCGCAATAGTAAGTATGAGTAAGTATGTATATGATTATTTGTGAACTTCACATTACATTATGTATGTATTACACCAAAATTTGGCATAGACCCAGTGTCTTAAGATTGCGTGTTGAGTGGCCAAACTCAATGTCGCACTATGGCCATAGCGGAGATGTGAAAATAAGTTATTCCGTCAAACCCGCAACCATCGCATATACTGTAAGCTGTACTCGCACTGCTTACTTAGTATTCTTCTTTTTAGTTTCACGCTATATCCTGCACACAGCAGGGTAGAAGAAGGGTAATGGGAACCTAGTGTTAAGAGACTCCGTTTTCCATTAGGATACTTCAGTTCCCCTTGTATCCCGCGTTCGTCCGTTTCCGAATGTAAATTCTTTTCCGAATCCGAATTATTTTTCTAGTCGTTTCCTTTGGGCTTTGCGTATTGAGTGGCTGACGTTTAATTTTCTTAATATTTATATTCCATACTATATAAATAATTTGAATACTTAAGTAAAAGTTTATTAGATATGTAATATGTACATGTAAAAAATATTGACTGTTAAAGTCATGATCTACATAGATAATTTATATGGATATGAAGTACTTTTCTTGTTTTGGTGTCTTGTATTATAATATAGAAATTCTTCATTCAGTTTAAGTAAAATATGTATCAACTTCATTTGATCAGTCGTGGTGTCGAGGCACAAGCATGTGGCTGTAAACGCGACAGGTTATATGAGTTCAATTTCCACTCGAGAAAATGAAATATTTAAGATTTTCAATTCTTCGCTCTGGTGTCAAGGCAAAACACAGGGTTGAGTTTCGAAACTCAACACGCAATACCTCCAGAATTCGGCGGAAAATAGGGAGTATCTTAACACTATGATCCCTCAACCTGCCTTGCTACAAGCGGAATACAGCGTGAAGCTGAAACTGAAAGATATATTTCAAATACATATTTTCAGTCTTACGCATCTCTGAGAGGAGGATTAGTAAAAAATAAAAGCATTGAGGTATTTTTACAATATTATGAAAATTTAATTAAAATGTTTGAGGAATTACGAGTGTAGGTGCGTCTATTAATGACAGGTCAATATGGCATCTGTTAATGAACAAGGTGTGGAGTTCCGAACGAGACGTGTGATATGAAATGAATCAATTAACAGGAAAGGTGGGGCATGTTTCTCCGAATTGACGTTTTATGACTAGTTTGCTAAATGTTTTTACTTTCCGCGCAATTTTCGAGGCGTTGCGTGTTGAGTAATGAAACTAAACGCAACGCATTTGACTCGACACGAAAGCGAGGCATTAAAAATATTAAATATTTCATTTCTTCGAGTGGACCTGTCCCGTTTACAGTCACACGCCTTTGCTACTGCGCCACGATGGCCTCTTATTACAAGCAATGTTTCTTTAATTTTATATTGATAAATATAGTATGAATGTAGAGTGCATGAATGTAGCGCTAAATAATAATAATATAATAGACGGCGGCAAGGGCGTCCCCTGCGGGACTCGAACCTCGGCTTGCGCCCGAGTGCGATTCGATCGAGCTGGGAGAATAAAATGAGAACTATGTGTATTATAAAAGAGGAAGTTCCGTACAGACTGAGTCACTACAATTATATTAATAGGTTTTTTAGTGTTAATAAACCTAAATGTTACCGTTATGTTACGTTACGTTACCTAAACGTTATTTCGCACGTTTTAACAAATCTAATCTAGGAATATTAAAATATATAAAAAATTACAGTAAATATAATTTTTGAAATGTAATTTATTAAGATAAA